>VYZM01014470.1:131332-188318 GCA_013398915.1 Dromas ardeola | reverse complement strand
GTCCGGTCCTTGTCCCGGCCGAGCCCCTGGCTTGTGGATGCTCCGAGCCGGCTGCCTGCGGGCAGCTCCGGGAGGAGAGGGCTTGTGCCATAAAAACGCGAAGTTCTCGCTCAAACCTGGGCTACAGATTTGGGAATTGTTTGGTACTTTTTTACCAGGACTCTGCTACTTGTTTTCTAGGGGAAATTAAGTCACCAATTAACTAATACTTTCTTTCTCCCCACTTAATTGTGACGCCTCCTTGCAGACAAACCTACCTAGAGTGTAAAACTTCAGGTAAAAGGGGATTTCGGTTGTGTGAAATAGCTGACACTCGTGCCTAGAAAACCACTCCTGCATGTGGCCCCGTTTGCTATCTTCACATCAGCTCTTTGGTGATAATAGGTAAGGTCTAAGGGTTAAGGGAACTGGCTATATCTTTTCTTACAGTAGTATGTGTAATACATCCTGTTATAGGAAACATATGTGTAGATAGCACGTGGAGAAAGGTTAGGAAATTTAATTGTGGATATTTTAAATCAAAACACGATGTTTTATTTAAGAATGTTTCAGTGCTAACAGAAAGAGCTGCAGCCAAAATTGCTTTTATGTATCATGCCAATTTGACATATTCACTAAAATCTGTTTTCTGAGTAGAAAACTAGTTGCAGGATGGCTCAGGTCATGTTATCCGAAGCAGGAACACCATTCTGTCCCGCATCACATTCTTCTCCAGCCCTGTCCCCAGTTGCAGCTTCTGGCGAGGACTACTCAGTACCAACACTTACCAAAAAACCTCATTAAGATGTCATGTTTTGTCACTTTGTCAAACCTTGCCTTTTGCTAGTTTCTAAAGATTGAGTTTTGCGGGAGAACGTTAGTTGACCCTATTCTCAGCTAATAACAACAGGACGATGGTCATCAAAGGCAGGGTAATAGTGAGAAAGTTCCTTTTTCTCAAGTTTTGCTGAGACCACAGCTCTCTGTGGAAACTTAAAATGCTTTTGTTTTGCACAGTTTATGCAAATGCCAAAACTTTGCAGTATAGAAATGAAATGTCAGAGGCGTTAGTCATGCCCTGTCTCCAAAACCCAGTTAGAAAAGACAAGGTTTCAGTAAATTTCTAGGGCATGTACCCACCGCAGTGAGTGCAGTTCATGAGGACATAGCTGCAAGTAGTTTGCTCGAGTATTGACAACAAATGTAGTTCTGCTAATTTGAAATAGTTTCATTACAGTCACTAATGTCCTCATAAGTAATACCGGAGGGGTAGAATAGATGCCATGTAAGTCCCTGACGGCCGCATTGTGCTGAAGTTCACACTGGATGTAGGAGAGCCGGGGCCGGCTCCCCTGCGAGCGGGATGGTCGCAGTGCCCGGAGTGTTGGTGGAGTCGCGGGGCTGCGCCCGGGTTTGTGTGTCGCGCTCCCCGGGCATCAGCAGGGTGACGCTTAGGCTTCCGAGTTGTGTAGCTGCTGCTACTTGGAAAGATAACGTCACAAAACATCTCTGAAAAAAGAAAGGGTTTGAAGTTGTTTCCATTTCTTATATAAGTAGAAAAATTAATTGCTTCAAATCGGGACGCTCTAGATACTGTACTCTGATACTGTTGGATAGGTGATTGCATTTTAACTTGCCTGAAAAAGGAAAAAAAAAAAAAAGATTTATCGTGCAGTTACTGTTTAACAGAACTCGTCACTGCAGGGAGTAGGAAGTATGGGTTATATGTTGCTGGTGAGATAAATAACAATGACATGAGTCCCAATTCTCATTTATGAATTTAATTTTCTTCATTGCAACATATTTTTTTAATAATGATGTAAAATTAGCATAGTAATAGAAAGTTTAAAATGAGTAATATATAACTATCATATGTATAGGTTTGTTATGGCATAAAAAGGTCATGTGTTGTCAATTGATTTAACCACATTTTTCTAAAAAATATTGTTCTGGTTTTTTTAAATGATATTTTGAAGGTCTCTTCTACATTGCTTTACTTTTTCTTCCGTGTGCTGTTTAATCTCTGAAAAGCCAGGGGAGGCCATATCAGCACTGATACCGAGTGCTGTGCAAACAAAAGAAGTAATAAAATAAATTCTGAAATTAGCTATCAGGGTTCAGAAATTAAGAAGGGCAAGGTTTTGGTCAGATGACCTCAGGTAAGCTTTAAAAGAAGGTAAGATATAGACTCTACAGGAAGAAAGAGACTCTCATCAAAGGCATTAACGCTCTGGACGCTGTGATTATCAAGTTGTTTGTGTCACGTATTACCTAATGACTTGAGGCCCTTTTACTCAGCAAATACAGCAGTCACAGAAGACGACTGCTGCTTAAGTGAAGAGCAACAAAGAAATTTTTAAAATCCCAGGGTCCGTTTTGAATTGGGGTAGTTATAAATGGTGTCTGGATATCAGTGTCAGTGATACTAACGTGATGCAAAATGGTTTTGTAAATCTGTTTAAGGATTAATATTTTCATTTAGTTAAAAAAAAAAAGTAGCAGCTCTTGATTGGAAGGCATTGGAAGGCAGCAGGCATAGATTGGAAGCCAAGAGATCCAACTCATTATTTTACAGCTTTTCCTCGAAAATTGTTTTAATTTTGTAGGTTCCTTTTTCTGTTTCAACTTCAAGATGTTCAGGTTGGATGAGTACTTTGCAAAACTCTCGAGAGCCTCGGACAAAATGTGGGGAGTTAGTGCTCCTACCCTCCCCTCTTCCCACCTCCAGCGGGGTCCCCCCAGCCCCGGACCCCGCTCCGCTCCTCGCCCAGGGGAATTCCCCCGCCAGGACACTTCCTCCTCCTCAGGGCCACCCAGGCAGCGGGAGGAAGACAATCAGCAGATCTGCCCTGGTGCCGGGTGTAAATACTGTATATTTGAGAACTTCTAATTGACTGAAGGGAGAATATATCTTAGAGATGAGGTCAAGGCTGAAGGAGTCCTGGAATGTGGAGCAGCTGAAACGGGTGATGTTAAGAAAAGTAAGCTCAGATTCCAGATTTTATATTTGAAAACCCTGGACTGCCATTTCAATTAGGAACATAATCTTGGTTTTGTTTAGTACTTCTCTGCCCCTTGTATCCCTACTTTATAAATACATTCGTGCGATTGTGAGGCAATGAGAGACCCCAGCAGTAATTCCACAGCATTTAACCTTCATCATACAGGTGACTACACAAAGTAGTTATGAGTTATAAAGAAGTTCCAGATGTGTTTAAATAAGGTCGGTTACTGAGAGAAACCACTTAAAAAGCTAACCTTCTAGGATATATTTACACTAGTAATAAAGCCTGTATGTAAAAGGTACGGTAGGGTTTCAGCGGCAGTGGGGAATTTTTTGGCACTGGTATCGGTTCTTACAGCTTCTCAGCAGGCCAAGAGGAAAGGAAAGGCTGATCGATACAGATGTGATACTAAGTAAAGGCAACCAATCTATTTATTACATTTATACACCATTTGTATCTCTTTTCCCACTTTCTTACTTCCTTCTTAATCACAATGTTCTTCACTGTTACTGAAAGAAAAGATGGTACCAAGCAAGCACTGTCTTTAGCAAGCTCTGCGTTGCTCTCACGAAGCAAGCAACTTAATAGGTGGTAGCTGGTGTTTGAAAAAATGTGCTGAAATCAGTAGGTTCTCCAGAAAACATCATCTTCTGATTGTTATTTAAGTTACTTTTTGCTCGGGTTCCACAGCCAGAAAGCTGAAGTTAATCTTGTCTCCCCTCCTGTTACAGCCAGCCCTATGCACAGCCCTTCGATGGCAGCGCAAAGAATCCCGTTTTTAGTGGCCTTTGAACTAGATGTAGTAAAAGGGCAACTGAGCATTTTGTAGGGCTCACAGTTGGGTAACTTGCTTAAAGGAGGAGAGTTCTGTTACCCATTTCTGTTTTTCCCTTCTTTTTATTATTGTTAATATTTATATACCATTAAAAATAATGTAGATACTTGGCAAACAGTGCAGAGGACAAATGCCTCTGCTCTGATCATATTACGATTTATTTAGATAAAAGCAAAGTAAAGAAGGAACCATATTGCTGTTTTTCAACCTTCGTAGCAGCAGAGCAATAGCACACAAATTTAATGATTCCTGCTTGTTTCAGCTATTGTGAAATTTAGGAAGGAGTTTGCATAAGATAACATATCCTGCTGTTGTAATATACTGGAGACAGGGCTCAGATCTCTGGATAAGGAATGCTGCAAAAATCCGAAGTGTTATTATCACTCCCCGCCACTCTCCCCAGGATCTGAACCTGACCTCACTTCCTGGACCCAAACAATCTCCATCTTTGTCGAAATAACAGGATTTTACAGGAAGAGAATTTTCTGTAATTATTATGTGAAACAGTTCTTTTCTTCAACATGTATTCAGGTTTGGGCATGTTACCGAACAAAGCGAATTCCATATCAAAATATGATCAATCTGAACACTTCTTGTGTTTGTAAAGAATGGACGGGAGCTGCCAGCAAACAAGAGCTGGAGGTGGGAACTGAGGTGGCTGTTCCGCCCGAAGAACTTGGCACGTTTGGGACTGCGTGAGGCAGAGACAGGCCCCTCAGGAGGGACGGCGGGGGGCTGGGGGTGCGCTGCCAGGTGGAGAAAACAGGACCCCCAGAGCACCTCAGTTTGGGCAGGAGCCGGTCTGGAGGGTGATGAGAAGAGGGGGGAGTGGGGTGCAGGGATCGGGAGTGGGGTTCTGGCCTGGGTTTCCTTCCTCAGCGGCCTGGTAGGAAACTTGTGGTCAGTTGTTTGTAGCGAGTGACTGCGGAAGTCTGTGGTGCTGGGAGGAAAGGGAGGTGTAAAGATAAGCTGGAGGAAGGTGGCTAGAGACCGGGTATGTCCTGACGACTCTGGCTGGCCCTCAGGCTATTCTACAAAAAGTGAAATTCATGTGTTTCTCTTACAGCACCTCCCTGAGAGCTCCCCTTCTTGGAGTGCGCTGAGCTGCAGCCTGCCTGCATGCCTTTGAAGAGGGCATTTTTTGCATTTGTTGGAAAGCCAAAGGACCAGAAACCCTGGACCGGCTGTTGTGTCTGGAGCAGGATCTGCAGGGAGGGATGCGCTGGGCAGCTGGAGAGGTGAGTGTCTGCCGTTGCCATCACTGTGCGCCTGGGCACTGCATGGCCGTCACCAGGATGCCGGGCCACCGCAGCCATGCTGCTTTCCACGGCTCCCTTTGTCCAGAGATGCAGCAGCTTGGGTGGAATAAAAGCCTAAAGCTTGTGTTGCAAATCATGTGTTCGTAGCCCTTCTGTCTGTGAAGGCTTTACAACATCTGCAGGATTTCATCTGAGAGCATGGATTTTGTGGAAATGGTTGGCCTCTGAGTAGTGACAATTCCTGTTTGCCGGGTTAAGCAGTATGGGCTTTTTCACAGTCTGGATCAGTGATGGGACATGCAGGTGACTGCAGAAGCTTAAAAACCCCTGTGTTGGACCACTGATATGCAGGAACATCTTTTTACAAATCCGCAGATGAGATGGGTGTCTTCTAACAGCCAATATTGTTACCTAATAAGGGCAGTCTGGAACAAAGTTTAATAAAATGCGCAGTAGCAAAATATGTGCACATCAATAAAAACCCCATTTTATATGATATGCCTAGGTGGACAAGACTGTTAACGTACATGCAGCAGTCAGTATACTGTGAGAAAATAATTTATTCACCTATATGAAAACCAAACAGGCTGGTCATAACTACCTTTATTCTGTGGCAAATCTCCTCTTCAAATTTGTACTTAACAACATTGGTAAGAGATTAATGTTTCTGGTGCTGCCTTGTAGGGTAGTATCAATAAAAGTTCTGCTACAATTACCAGCTACTAATGAAGTTAGTGTCTCCCTATTGCAACTTCTTGGTAAATCCAATTTTACGTACAAGTACAGGTCTGACCATTTCTTTTTGTGGAGGATCCACAGCTGAGACTCATCAGTCTAGCAACAACCTTGACACCGTGTTTGAATATATAACCTTTCCGCTCCCCAAGTAACTTATCTCTCACTAAGAAAAGTCTTTCAGAGAGAAATAAACAAGTGTCTGCCTGTATGAACTAGTAAAGGGAAAACAGAATGAAAAATGAACCTGTATTATTTAAACAGTGTGACATGACAAACTGCAAGCACTGCTCACACCTAGCCCTCTGAGAGCCCGTGCTTTGTTGATAAGCTTTGACTGAACCCGAACCTTTAGTTGCTGAACCTAGCTTCGTGAATACGGTACATTTTGTAATGGCACAATATTGTAATCCTCCAGATTTTCTTCAGACCATTTGTTGGGGTGAAATCACACAAATGTCTGAACAGGAAGGCATCAGTGTTGTGAGTGACCTGACTCCCAGTCCCCTGGGAGCGTTGAGGCTTGGTGCACAGCCTGTGGGGGTTAAATCCTTCTAGTACCTGGGCAGCCTGTGTGTGGGGATCAGGGGCTGCGCATGAACCCTGGGGTAGACTGGGGGCCATCTGCACAGGCTGCATGGCCTGGGGCTGCTGCTGATTTAACTAATGAGGCTAAGGAAGCTCCTGTGTTGCCAAAGCCTATGAGCTGTGCTCTGGCCCTTTCTGCAGTGCACAGAGGGTGCACAGCTATTTTTGTGCATTCTAAAAATCCATTTAGGTGTGCATTACGGGCCTAGCACATCTTATGGCAAAGAGATCATTGCCATCCAGGTCCAGATTAGCAGCTCGTTTTCAGCTTGGGTTGCCGCTGGTAAATAACGGATGGCACAGGCATCCAAGGGAGTCATAGGAAATTTGTGTCTGTCGCTATCTTGTGTTGAGCCTGATTTGGTGGAAGAACAAGAGTTGGCAGCATCCTTCTTGATGGTTCAAAAGGAACAGCCCTTTCCAGAAGAGGCAGAAATCTGCAAAACAAACAGAGAGAGTTACAGGATGAACATAAGCCTAATGTAACATGGTAATTCTTAATCTGTTTAGCTGTTCTCAGTGCCATGGTCGTAGTTATTCTGGAGGGTCTCAACCTCACATCCAGTTTAATAACATAAGCCTGGGAATGATAGCAGTGCAGTACTTTACATGTGGCGGGAGTTTTGTACATTTAAGTACGTATGTTATCTTCTCTGTGGTTGAAACATCATGACAGGAAGAGAGTTGGAGAGAGAGGATGCGCACCATACAACCTGCGTGTCAGGTTTGAGTGCAGCTGCTGCAGCTTCTCCCTTTCTCTCGTTTTCCACAGCTGCCAGGGCTGGCAAAGCAAGTGCTAGTAAATGCGATGATAAGAAAAGAGCGGGTGCCAGAAGAACGTTCTCCCTTAGCTGCTGGGGAGGAATACTGGGGCATTAACCAAAAGAGACCAGGGAAGTTAGCAGTCTTTGTGGGAAAATAGGAAAGATAACAGGGAAAAACAATAGGCAAAGGAAGGGGAAAGGAGAAAGTCAATTAACTCACTTTTCACAGAAGTAGCTTTTCTATGTAAAGACAACAAAAGGAAAAAGGATGAGGAACAACCAAAAAATAAAAAGCACAACAGGACACTTAATGGGGGAAGTAGAGAAAAGGAATAAAGAAACAGGCTAGAGGAAGAAAATGCGATGCTAATCTCTTCCCAAGGGTCAAGTATATCCCTCTAACAGTAAGCATGGCTAGGATTTTGCTTCTGCTTCTTGCCCCTGAGTGCTGCTTTAAAGCAAATAGCCAGGCACCAGGCTGTTTAGATTAGTTGACTGTCATTTGAGCTTCCTAGGTACTATGCTATTTCCCTGGCGAAAATTCTTCAGCTGCAAATGTTTGCAGGCCGTGGTTCTGTTGTTAAGGGCATGGAGAAAAGAGGCAATCTGAGGTAATTTCTTAGTAAGTGTTACTTTTCATATATTCTAGAAGATAGATTGTGGTAAACGTTGAAAATAATATTGAGGTAAACTAGAACAAAAGGCAAGTTCAAAAAGCTATTTTATTGATTGAAGGACTTGACGAGGGAGGGAATGAAGGAGGACTGGAATTCGTACAACTCTGTTAACAGTCTGGCTGCATTCCTTTGTCAGTATTTTTATTGACTTTCACTTCCAAAGAAACAATGATGCTCCAAGCTGTTCTCTGAAGTCTGGGTATACCTCGCTGGCCTAACGAGACAGCGCATCACAGCTGCCGGCAAGGGCCGCGTGTGTGGACACACGTTTGTACTAGAAGAACAAAAGAGTTGTGATCATACTTTTTTCATGCTGAAGTGCAATTGTTTCCATACCTTTTGAGTTTTGAATAACAGCGCTTCTCATGTTAGAAGGGCCATAATGAAATTTATTATCCCTGGCTCTGAGGTAGTTTATTGTTCTTTTGACATTTTTCTCTTTTACTGTTTTGTGTTTTCTCAGACTAGGAATAGAGAACTAGGAGTCAGACTTTCCACTTGTTGTATTTGCAATTTTGCAAGCAAAGATTGACCTAATGTCTATACCAGTTAAAGTTAGACCGGTAGTGACTATTGGTTGTAATGATATATAGCTGAAGAGGACACAGGACTCGTATTCATTTTGTGATGAATCAGAATCCAGGGGCAAGGATTTTACACGTCCATCATTGTCATAATAGTGATGGGCAGAAATTCACTGCCTTACTATAAGGTAGTTGCAAAAAGGATGATGATTATTATAGGCTCCAGTTACATAGCATAACAGATGAATGGAGTAATGACTGTCAGTTTTTCACTGAATAGTTTTTCACTGAATCTAATAGGTGTCTGATCAGCTGGAGATTCATTCAGAGAGCTTGATTTGCTTTTAGTTACTTAGTGAAAAGATGCATGAGTTATTAATAATTGTAACTAGCTATTGCTTTAATGTATCTGCTTCGAATAGTTTATATTTGGGATTCTGAAAATGCACTGGGACCTTAACATTTTCAGAATATAATAAAAATGCTAAAAAGGGTTGGCATCGAGAATAAGGAGATGTGAGTAAGTAAAGATAGTTATACTGCTGGAAACTGGCCACCCAAGAAGATCTGGCAGAGAAAGTAAAATATTAATAGCATTATTAATCTTCTGAGTTTTACTGCCAGTAAAATAAGTAGAGAAAGGAAGATGAGGAGGAGAAGTTATGAAGCAGCAACACAAATAATGATTTACAGTTGTCAGAGGTATGCTGTTTGTGGTTCCTGTTATCAAACTGGGAGCACAGGCAGGGGCAGCAGCTGTGCCCGATGGCCAGACATTGCAGTTCACAGGGGATGAAGGGCTGACACTGTTTAAACTCCATATACGTCTGCTATGCAGAAAATCCCCCACAATTGTTTATTGCAACAATTAGAAGCCATTTTTGCATGGGTTTGGGGGGGGAGGCGTTTGAATTCTGAGTTAGTTGAATGCGTTTCTTCTACTGGTGCTCTGCAGAGTTCCGGTACTGTGGCACTGCGCCATTGCTGCTTCTCCTGGGCTTTTTCCAAAAATCAAAAGTTGTTTTCCTCATAATCTGGACAGATTTTTTTTTACAGTTCCTGTAATTTCAGAATGCCTCAACCCATTGAGACTGTCATTCATGAAAAGTTTGGGTCACAGTTCAAATTGTTTCTAAAAAACCGCTTCTTTCCAATGCAGCAGCACTCGAGGCAATGCCACATCAGGCACTGGAAAGCTCCACTGTACTGTCTGCGTCTACTCACATCAACGCTAGGCAGAAACATGTTAAGCTTTAATTAAGGGGTAAATTTTATTTCTAATGCATAAAGAAAATTCTGCTCTAAGTCTGTGGTTTTCTATTAAGGTTCAGATTTAGTTGCCAGTTTTCAGTGAACGCTTTTCTTTTAATCACTATTTTATTTTGTTGCTCTTGCCGTCTAATACTCAGCATGACTTCACAGCTAAATAATGATCAGTAGAAATTTTTCAGTATATACTTTTCAGAGTGAAAGAACAGACTGTATGAGCATTAGGCTACACAGGCCTCCCTGAAAATGACATGAAGCTATTTTAATTTTTATTTTATTTTAATGTTTGGTTTGTAGCATCAACTTAAAGGGCCAAAACAGAGGAAGGATGCGATTGCTAGATACACCGCACTTGTGTAAGGAGTGGTTCCTGCCTCCTCCATTCTCATTGTTCCTGGTGAAGACAGTAGGTTTGCACAGCTGGAAAAACGAAGGCAGTGATAGATTAGATGATTTAGAAAAGATTGACTTAAAAAGGGAAAATACTGTGAAACACCTTTGCCTGACATCAGATAGAATAAATGACAGTAATGTTTTTTATGCAGAACAAGTTCAATATGAGCAGTCTCTAGCAGTCCGTCTTTATCACACAAAGCATGATGAAGCCAAGTGCAATTAAATCCAGAAACTGATCTGTCCACTAGAAAATACAGCCATCCCAGGGTATGGCCCAGGCTGTTCCACGTTGTGTAGTCTAGGAGAGGAGGGAGAAAAAGCCTAACACATTGGTGATTTCAGATCCTTCTACAGGTACATTAGGGCTCCTATAGAAGAATAAATGGGTTAAGAAAAGATGCAGATTCCAGGCAAAAGGCCCAAGTAAATACAATATCTGGGACAATAACTTCAACACAGAAGACTGTAATAAAAAATCATATCTGTGGGGGAAAAAAACATATATTTTTAAAAAAACAGATGAGACCTGTCAACAGTCATATGTGGCTAGAATTTCCTATAAATATGAAAAGCAGAACAGGAAAAATTTGTTTGGAAAAGGAGAATAAAAACAGATCATCAGGAAAATTGAAACTTATTACATTAGCTGTCAGAGAACCATCATTCACTGTTTGATTCCTCAGAAGCAGAGGAGGACAGACACACTGCTCGCCTCTGTTGCTTCAACTTCTTTCCTCTCAGTAAAAATCTGTTGTTTAGTTTGAAAATTCACATCTGTTTTATACAAACTGCATGAGTATTTTAAACTTCAGCTATAAATGCTGTTAAGACATCATTTGCTGCTCCCTGTATGGTTTATAATTGGGATCACGTACTCCCTTTTTGAATCGGGAACTGAAGCCAGCATTCCCTGCCTCGATAATTATCTCAGAAACCAGTGACAAACTGCGTCCCGTCGCTGGGGAGCTGGGCTCTGCCAGGGGTGAGGCTGCTGCCCGTCCTGCGTCGGCTCGGGAGGAGGAGGAGGGTGCTGCGAACCCAAAGGTACCAGCCTCCAGAGAAAGGGGGCTCTGGCATGACAGATTGTCTTTTTCAACTTGTTTGTTTGTTTGTAATTTGTTTGTTTTCAAAAATCTTCCTTACTTCCCTTTCCCCAAACTAAGTTAAACCCAAGCAAGCATCCTGTTTAAAAGTAAATAAATAAACAAAAAATCTAGCTATGTAATCAAATCTCAAGTATGTTGCTTATGCAAGTGGTCTGAACGAAGTCAGCATGAAAAATCCAGAGTTCTGGATTTATCCCTTTAAAATATAGGTTTGGGTTTTAAAAAGATGGGTTTTTTTAATTGTTTTAGACACCTCGGAAAAGCAGTTGCTTTACAGAAATAGCATCTTTTGAGGTCTGTTTTCTAACTTTCCTCCAGTACTGCAGCCTCCTGTCTTTGGGGTGTGTATCTAGCCATTTGCTTTTTTCTCCTTCTTTCTGTTTCTCAGCATTACTCATAATCTCTCGGGTCTATAAAGCATGTCCAAATCGCTTTACCATTCGGAAACTGAAGATACAGCAGTATAGGAAGCTGAACCAAACCTTTTAGGTTTAATTCCGATAGAAATTTTCCATTATGATTTAGGAAGTCACCGTCTCTTTCTGGTAGCGTGTTACAAACGGGGCAGTGGCATTCTTCAGGCCCGGCTCTTCAGGTTATAAGTGTTTGAGGAAAATTCTCCTCGTCTTTTGTGTGAATTCTGCCTCGGTGTTTGCATTTTGACTCTAACTACGACTGAAATATAAAATATCTAATGGTAAGTCCCTCTAGTAAGCTCCAGCTTTGATTCATAAGTACCACTGAAGATAGGCTAATTATTCCCTATCTTAAAGAACTGTATCTTAAGTAAGACAAAGACTTGAAAAAAGCTGCATCTTGCATAAGCTTTAGTCTTCCGTTTCAGTGATATTTTGAAAGCTGAATGTTTTGTTTGAGATGGATGTTTAGAGTTAAAATTCAGTGGTCTTACAGAATGAAGGCTCTGTATTTGGGGCATTTGAAATGTGTGGTTGATTTTATTTTCCTCTTAATTTTTGTATGCTGGCTGTATTTACGTTTTATGCCCAGATGGTTTTCTTTAATGTCTTAGTATAACTTACATGTAACATCTTGCACCAATGTTGTTTTCTTGATTTATGCCTCTGTGTTTGAACAGTTTGAAAACTTTGTGAGGGCACCTAATGGGGAAACTGCTTTTTTACGCTGAGGATGGCTGTTCTCTGTCAACAGAAAACTGGAAACTTGTGTTTTGTGTGTGAATTGTTGGACAGTGTTATAGTCATGGCATGCTGCTTGTTTTCTTTTATTTTATCATTTAAAGAAGCTTAAAACCTTTAGCCCCAGTTGAAAGAGTGGTCTTTCTTAGCACATTAATAGCTCTGGAATTGAGTAATTAATTTCTATTTTTCATAAGGGATCCTATTCTTCCCATGTAATAAAATGCTGTAGAAGACGCTAAGGCCTGTGTGACTGGCATAAAGATGGAACTTCTGAGCTGATACATGTGACGTGAACCGCTCATGGAAGGAAAATCCAATGTTAGGTAGAACTAGACATGCTCATTGAGTAGATAAAAAGCCTGCAAATACTACTAGCTATAGCCATTCGCTACACTGCATTATCTGAAAGAAAAGGGTGTACAGTAAAGAAATACTTACAGAAAATTTTAAAATTACTCTGCAACCTGATGTGCAACTCAGATGTCCTGCATTGTAGCAGGTAATTTTGTTCTATGAGTAAAAGTACCTGCTTTGCAACGACAGCCTATAAAAATAGGATGTACAGAAATCCATAAGGTGTTAAATTGAACTAACAATTGAGGGTATTCGCAAAACAAAACAGCACAGGCTTCCTTCTTCCTGCATCTGGGGAGGGCCTGAGGGCTTTTGGGATTGCTTAATAGATGAAGTATAATTGTGAATGAAATTATGCAGCTGGCACAAGGAATTGATTTCTTGTCAGTTTTAACTAGGCCAGTTATAAAGCTGTTTAGCTGCAACGACTAACAAATATTTCTGTTCCACTGGTGAACAAAATGGGCTAGTAATAATCAAAACAATGGTGTTCATATTTTTCTCTTGAAATGTCTTGTTGCCAGAGTTCCATTTCATGCCCGTTTAGGGGAAAGAAGAATAGAAAAGCATCTCAGTTTTGTACAATGTGAATGTAATAGAAATTGGGCAGAGTACAGCAAATTGTTTACTGTAAGCGTGCCACTAAGCTGGTGAAGCCAAAGCGACATTGGTAAAGTGAAGATATTAGCTGGTTGCACCTTGCCAACAGGTTGAGATCTTTTCAGGGAGGCAGGACTTCTGTGCAGTCTCAAAGAGATGAGATCTACTAAAGTAATTATTGGTTACACAGATAAATACCAACTTCCTGTCTGAAAATCTTTCCATGGAAGTTTGTTTGCATCTTATACCCCCTTCAGACAGTGCTTAGAGGAAAATATTATGCTAAATTCACTATGTTGACAAAACGTAAATAGAAAACTTGAAAGCAGGAGTTTTCACTAAATCATTATTTGCAAGTGATATTCAATTTTGTAACCTGCACTCTATGTTCAGACTCACTTTCATCTAAACATACCAGAACGTAGCGACTCTACAAACAACTTGAAGCAGGATCAGATCTGTAGCTTTGAGTGGAAAAGCAAGTCTTATTTTCATTGACTACAACATTTACATTTGTTAGGGTCGTACGGTCATTGGTAAAGTATAATTTCTTCTGAATAAATGCTATGACTTGATTGATTTAGTGAAAGAATTTAAATCCTTTTATTCTGATAAAGGACTGTTGGGATCTCATTGCTTTTAGGACTTCCTTGTATTTCTGCTTTTTTGCAGAATAGCAAAATAAAAAAAATTAAAAAAAAGACTTGCAGGCTTAGAAACCCTTGGAGCAATTTACTGCTTTCTGTATTTTTATTTGGAGTTGAGTGTGTTTAATGCAGACTTGTGGTCTGTTTTAAGTTGTGCTATTCTATGAAGCCTTTGTCTCCTAAATGATGTTAATTCTCCCTGCATTGCATAATTCTGATTTCTCACTTGGTGGAGGAAAGTACCTGTGAATACATTTCAGTTCTGTAAGGCTCCTCTTGGGTGCTGCAGGCAAATGGCTACTAATATTTGTCACTCAGTTCTCTGGGAGAGAGAGGAAGGTCATCCCTCGTTGGTCTGATACCGCTGTGGTGCCGAGTCTCCTCCTGGCACTGCTGGTACAGCCACTGAGAGAATTCACAAACCTACGCTTTCCCACGTGTTTGGGCAAGGTTCTTCCTAATTCATGTTCATGGGTTTCCTTTATTTGCTGCTGATCTCACTCCCATGCCCATTTTTCAGGCTGTTATCTCTGTTGGTTTCAGCACCTGCTCATCAGCTAACCCCCAGAGCCTCTGCCATGGTTCCTAGCAGGGGAAAGCACCAGAGGTCTCTGATGCTCTCTGCCCTAAAAATACATCTCTTCAGCATTAACTCCCTAAATGATCCATGGCTGAATAAGAAGTTTTTCTGTCTGAGCTTTGCTCTGCAGCTACATCGTCTCCCTTCAGCACCCCGTTGCTGTTACAGTCTTGTGCTCCATTTCTGTCCTGAATTCCTGTACTCCAGAACGTCCTCTCTTAGGTTGCTTGAATAATAGAGTTGTCTTCTGGCAGATATCGATTGCTGTCCTTCCTCTAGTCTTTTTCCGCAATGACCCGCAGCCTAGCCATTTCCCTCCTCACCCATTGGAATTTGGAAATAAAGAACCAACACATGAATTAAAACTCTGCCTGACTGGGTCCCCTTGCTGCTTTTTCTTCAGTTCTCTCAAGTATGTTAACTTGGCAAGTGAAGATGGACTTGGTGAATGAGAGATATTCTGAGTAGACTGGAAACATACTCAAGCCTGAATTGTTGCATTGAAACCAGTCTTCAGGGGTATGTTGGAAGTAGTCTGATGACACTGCGATTCATTAAATGCTTTGAAATTCCATTTTTTATGACCTGTAGAAGTTCCAGGGCTTCTCAACAGGGCTTGTTGGCGTAGGTGCAGCTCCCCATAAGCATAACTAGACTCTGAATCAGCTTAATTCAAGCAGGCTTGATATGTCTGTTCTGTTCTTCCATGTTTCCAGTACTAACCCGAGTTAAGAGAGTTTGGACAGAGCCAGCTTAGTTCTTCCTGAACACAAAAGCATGTAGGAATGTCCACGCAGCATGTAAATGGAGGAAACCAGCATGTAAATGGAGCTAAGGGAAGTGAGAGCAACGGAATGAAGTGGAAAAACAGGCGTTAGTGAAAAATCAACACGTTCCTGAAAAGCTCTCCCAGAGATGCAGTACTTCCTATGAACAGACTAGTTAAGAAAAACTTGTTAAGTTTTAGGTTTGTTTTTAGTAATAAATGTTTTGTCTGTCTCCAAGGGAATTACTTTATTAAAATATCAAATTGCAGATTTTAGAGTAATAGAATGCATCTAGTGAGACAAAAGAAGAGCAAAGTATAAACATGTTCTGCCACTGGTGTACATATATTAAAAAGACTATTACTTCTAAGCAAAAGTCAGGCACTAGTTAAATAACTATTGCATGTAACTGCCTTTTTTGGCTTTCTTTTCAGAAGATGTTTGAAACAAGGCACGTAGCTTGCTACTGTGTTAGCATTTATGTAGATTGTGGGAAATAACTGAAAGATCCATTCATGGGTAATTTAAACATATTCTTTTTTTCAACAAAATCATCTGACACACTTAAAAAGAGGGAATTCAACATCCAAGTTAACTGCCTGTTGGAACGCTAGCCCTGAGTCTTCCCAGAAGAATGTAGAATGAAGTTAACTTTTCAGGGGGCAAAGATATTTAAAGCAGTAGAAGCTATGTAAAGAGCTTAGGGATGGTCAACTGAATAGTTTTCTGTTGACTCAAGCTCTCTTCTTCTTATTGTCACGCAGCATGGGATCAAGGGTGGTGGAAATATGCATGTGAGGAAGGGTGAAGAAATGGTGCTCTCCCTTTGTATATCTTAGTGGCTTTTTTAGACTTGGCCTTACTGCAACATAGTTACTGTTGCTACAGTCCAATCTGGAATCTTTCCATCAGAAATGCTATTTTGAGTACTGACTTCTAAATGTTTCATATCTCATTGTTCTGAAATCTGTCACATCTAGAGCTTGAGAGGCAAATTAAATCCCATTTAATTTTAGATGGGTTCTTTGCTATGCTAAAGACCAGATTTGGTTTTGTTACTTTTTTGGCTTAAGATTTCCATTGATTTCTGAAGCCAGAAACATTATAGAATTGCAGAGGTGGGTTGCAGAGTCATCAGAATGGCTCAAGTAACTTGGCATGGGATGTGTGCTTTGTGTGTAGACTAAGATGTGTATTTTTTTAAGTGTTTGGTGTTAGTCTAACTTTGTTTCAGCTTAGTTGAGTTGAAAGTACAATGAACACAGTGTTTTCTGGAATTCCTATTCATGCAATATGGATACTCATAGATAGATAGCATCAAGCTAACTTGCTACCCGTTTTCTTTGTTCCACTTAAACAATAGTAGATCTACATCATTCAGGTTTGTTTTTGTAAGATGAGTAAAGCATGTCTCTTGCCCGGCATGTGAACCTCAGCCATATCCTGAAGGAATTCCTGGACAGAAGAAGAGGGTCACGATTGGGAATAGTCAGCATGGATTCATTGCCTTCTCTGATGAAATGACTACATCAGTGGATGAGGGGATTGCAGTGGATATTGTCTGCCTCAACTTTAGCAAGACTTTTGACATAGTCTCACATGGCATCCTTGGGTCCAACTTGGGATGTTAGTGTTGCCAGGTGAAATACTAGGTGGATGCAAAAAATGGCTGGACTATTGCCCTCAGAAGGTACCAGTTAATAGTTGATTCTGTACCTGGAGTCCAGTTACCCACGGAGTTCCTGAGCGTCTGTTCTTGGACCTATCTGTGTAATATCCTATTTAATATCTTTATTGATGACCTGGAGAAGGAAATGGAATGCAGCTTGATTAAATTTGCATGGCACCAAGTTGGAGGGAGCAGTCAATACACGCGAAGGTAGCGTTACTGTTCAGAATGACCTGGATAGCCTGGAGGAACGGACCAACCACAACCTCATGAAATTCACCAAGGATAAATGCAAAGTCCCGCATCTGGGACGGACCGACCTCATTCAATGGATGACTGGCTGGGTGGCAGCTCTTCTGAACAGGATCAGGAGTTCTGGTGGGCTAACCACGAGCCAGCACTATCCTGGGCTGTGTCAACAGGAACATCACCAGTAGATTGAGGGAAGTGATTATCCCCCTTTACTCAGACCGTTAGAGCCCATCCTGATTGCCATGTCCAGTTTTAGGCTCCCCAGTACCAGAGAAATGGTAAATTTGAGCAAGTTTAGTGCAGGGCCACCAATATGATCTGAAGGCTGGAGCCTGTGGTCAGTGTGCTGAGTCTGAGACAATGTTCACCCTGGAAAAGAGGAGTTGCCTTTGGGTTTGAGTACCAGCATGCAAATAGTTCTGAGGCAGTTACCAACTAAATGGAACCACAGTCTTTACTGAGCTGCATGTTGGGACAATGACACACAATAATCAGAAGTTGAAACAGGAGATTGCAGCTGCATATAAAAGGTGGGAAAAAATCATTCTGAGGATAATTATGCATTGGAACAAGTTTCTTAGAATGATTTTTGAATATCCATTCATAGAGGTTTTCAAAATCTGACTGGAGAAACCCCTTGGGTGCCTTCCAACCTGAATGATTCTATGAAATAAATAGCATCTAAGCAAATAAAAGAAATCTGGTCCACTCGTCTCCTCATGGAGGGTTTTATGCTGCCTACAGAAACTACCACCAGAATGTGGACCTTGGATGTTCGTCTACTCAGAAATACAGTGAGACAGTTACGTTTGGTTTATGAGTTTCATCACACTAGTGTGGATTTGACTTAGTCACTCTGTCTAAAAGCTCTACACAGAGATTTTAATTGTAAGACTGGAGGAAGGAATCTTAAGGGCAAGATCTGGAAGTTGGAAGAGGAAGAATACAGTCAAAAATATAGTCGCATGTCTGAACTGTGAGTGACTGATTTCAGAGATTTGTCAGATACTTTTAATCATGAACAATAGGCTTAAGTGCTTGCTGCCAGGGTACTTCTAACAATGAGGCTAAATACCCAATTGTTAACCCTGAACGCGATAGTAATATGAATGTTTGCAAACATTTTTCTGCCTTCTGTATTTCTGTCTGGATTCCCACTTGCAGAATTTTGATGCATTTTGGGCTTAAGTGCGTGTGCTCTGAATCTTTTTGCCTAGTGCTTAGTAAATTAGAATACTGGCAAGCGTTGTTGTTGCTTCCAAAAGCAAAATACCAGCAAATATATGTATTTCCAGATCTACTGTAGAAACTGTCACTTGATCATATGATCGAGGAGGCAAGGATAAGTGGTAAGATGGCTCTCCTTCTGGCCTTGTCTCTTTTTTTTTTTTTTTGCAGTGTCATTGTAATTAAATCAAGAATGGTGTGCTTTTTAAATTTATTTATTTTTTCTTTTTGATGAGCTCTTCTTACACGGTGTGTTCTTGATGAATACAAAATGGAACATCTGGTAGGCTTAGCACATAAAGGCAATGCAACTACATTTTAGTAACTGATCCAGCTTGGATGCATTTTCATACTGCGTTAGTCACTACTGTGTGAATTAAGGTGGAGGGAAATAATGGATATAGGCACAGAAACAGTGAATGTAGACGTCATGTCTGATTCTATGAATGACAGGGATATCTAAGAGAACCGCTTGATTGCATTCTCTGGCGACCTCCTGTGTATAATTATTTCGTACAGTGAATGGCTGTGTTCTAGCTTCACATTAAATATCCCAGAGGAGGTATTTAGTAGATGCAACTGCAGTGGAACATTCTCTGGCTGTATTTTCCTTCTTTTCAGTTTAAATCTTATTACAGGACCTATTATTTCCCTAAAATATTTTACCAGTTCCTTTCCTTCCTAAAGAGAATTCTTTTTCTGAGCATTTCTAAGCAAATTCTTCCTATCATATGTTTCAGTCAAGCTTTTCTCCTGGTTATGTTGGTACATCGTCACTGAATTTAACTGGACCACATTGGTGTAATTGAGAGCAGAAGACTCGTTTCTTTAATCTTTCTGCATAAGTAATCTATTTCCCCAATCAGTTTTTTCCCCTGCTTGGAATGTCTTCAAATTTGTCAACATCTTCAGGGTAAGGAGGTTCTCCCTGTTCTAATAGCACCTGAATTCTTTCTGAAGCACAGAACATGTTTCCGCAGGCATGTTATTAATTATGGATATTTCCCTAATTCCACTTCTCTGACTATTGTCCAACAGTTCACATCTGCCTATCCACATCTGGTACAAATAAAAAAGTTTTTGTGTTTTTCATATTAAACATGTCATAATGACCATTTTGCTTTTGTTCTTATTTTTAAATCAAAGTTTGTAAATCCTTTTTATATAATCTCTTAAGCTTTATAATATTGCCCAGGATGAGGCAGCTTTTTTCTGCTTTACTTAGCTCTATTTACTTTCTTGCTTCTGGACAACTAGTGATTTGTGGTCTGAGACCTTTGTATAATTTCCCTTTTGAATATTTGCTCCATTTGGAGCTAGCATAACCCGTAACGAGAATCAACAAAGTTATGCAAAACTTATTCATAAGAGTAAGAGTTGGAATGAAAACCCCTCGTGGGCTGCAGCGGCTGCGGTGCTGTTTTATGCCTGTATTCCCTTCCATTTGAGGAGCTCAATGCAAATTATTCTCTGGAAGCAATGGGAACATTAAGAAGCCTTGTAGAGTTAATGGTCAAATTGCTTTTTAAGAGGTGTAATTTTCCCTGTTCCTCCTTCCAGCCAACACACATAAACATGTATGTGCACATAGCTATCGAAATTGCTAGTTGTGCCAATCTTGTAATTGCATTTGTACACACAGGTTTTGAGATTGGAGCTAACTATTATAGCCCTGGCGTGGCTTCCCGGTGAAGTATTCCTCTCACAGACTGTGGTTTCCTAACATAGGTAGGAACAACCCTGGCTCCCTTTCCCCTGTTTAGTCACTAACCTAGGTTGCTGCCAAAGCATGCTACAGAAATAAATTTTGTTCTTTTATTTTTGCATTAACCATTTTGATGGAGGGGGGGAAGTTTCTGTAATGGGTCTTTTTTACAGAGGAGAGGGAACAACGGCAGCTCATCTGAATGACCCTGTCATATAGCGCTCTCAGTGTAGAAAGAGTGGGGAGGGCTGTTGATGCGACCTTACTTTTGCCCCGCGAATGCCTCTGTGATGTGTCAGAGGCTTTGCTTTGCAGAGGTTAAGTGTAATTCAGAAAGACACATTGAAGCCCGACGCCATAAGGGCTTGGCTGTCCACGTTTGTCTAGAAGGACTGACCTTGGCAGCAGTGCTACTGAACCTAAGTTGCATTCAAAGACATCTGGAAAACAAGCCCACAATAGGTTATGAAACACAGCTCCCACGGCTTCCATCCAGTTGCTCATTTTGTTAATGGCATAAGAATCTTTGATAAGAATCAGCCTAATATATCTCAACTAGCTCACTTTGAAATACATCCAGTCATTGCTGGATTAAGTACATACTCCTAATATTCTATCCAATCTTGTACTTAGAATTGCTTGTTTTGTCAATCAGTGAAACAAAAACATGCTACAAATACACAAAACTTGTGATGCTTAAAAAACTGGATTGTGGATTAGTTAATTGACTGTATTAGAATCACCTAGTTTTGGTTTTTTTAAACCCCAACAATCATTAGGGACTGCTAATGAGACACTTCTCGTGGGTTTTTTAAAGCCAAAATAGTCTATACACCCATGTCATAAGAATCCTTTTTGACAACTTTGCAAAGCACCCACAGATACGTTCAAATGAGTTCATCCCTTGTCTAACTGGCTCTTGTAGTTCTTCTAAACTTCTAAACATAAAGCCAGAACATATTTAGGCAGTTCTCGTGAGCACTCAATAGGTACATTGACTTTGGCTGTGAGAAAGAAAACCGCTTTTTTCTATTTAAGTACAGCTGAGACTGAAGAGAATGGCTTATAACCAAACTGTGGTAACACTCCAGTTCCCTGGGAGACGCAGCTTTTAAGTTATGTGCATCTACGTGACATTTATCGGGTTCCACCCGGACGTTTTAAAAGTGCTGTTAAAATCTCACAGTATTTTAAAGTCTAGGAAAAAAAAAAAAACTATTGACCTTTTCATCCATGTGACTTTTGTGGAATGCTGATGGTAAATGAAAAATACAGGCCAGGAGTCTTAATCTGCAGCCATTAATTCCACGCAAATCCTTAAGGTAAAATTGATGGTTTTCTAAAGCTACTTAACGACATGAAAATGATTATAATATAAACACTCATGAATGGGAACAAATTTGGTTGTGTAAATAAAACATAGGCAAGATACAAAACCAGATACAGAGTGCAAGTAATGCAGCCCAAATGTGCTGAGGTACCACTGTGTGTATCAGTAGTGCCACAGAGCACAGCCACCAAAGTATGAAATATGTTAGGCATTGTGTTTTGGGGAAGCTATTGACAAAAAAGAATTTATGACTAAAAAATAGGACTCAAAAGAAAGCCTGTTCCAGCCCTAAATAATCTTGTACCTATAATAAGAAATACTTGCCTTAACTGTTACTGAAGTTCCCAAGCGATGAAGAGTCTCTGATCTCCCTGACTTACTTGTTACATGCTTAGTTGCTCCTTAAATGGGAAGCTTTTCTTGATACCTAGTTTACATGCTGCAAATTAAGCCCTTCGTTTCATATCCTCCCAGAATGGATGTGGAAGACAGAAGACTGTGAGTCTTCCCGCATTCTTCTACTGAACTTTTTTGTGCATATTGCCTTAATTTTCTCTTCTGATAGCTAGCCAGCTCTTACTGTCTTTTCTCATAAATTATGTATTCAGGGTGTATCTTTATATTTGTTGGTGATCTCTGGGCTTGCGCAGGTTGGTTCGCCCCCCTCTCGTCCACCCTGGTGTTTGAGCTGGGGTTTGCCTGGCAGATCAGTGAAGTATCAATAATTAGTAAGATCTAATACAACAGTTTGAAACAATAAGAAATAGTCTGTTCACATCTAAAGAGGGAAAATCTGAAAAATCCTCTTATTTACAGTCTATTTGAGTAGATGTAGGTGTTGAATATAGATCTTATCACCGATCAGCATTCCTTATTAATTTGCTTCCTTGAAGAGGAGGAGGAAAAAGTTGATGAGATGCATTCATGTGCAAAGGAATTTCAAATTTGCTTATAGCAAAGCAGTGATCCATCAGAACCGCTGCTGACTTTGGAGGACAAAGAAACACGGATTTTTCGCTGTGCCTGGTGCCCTCATGTGGCTTTGATGTTCAGCTTCTTGCAGATTAATTAAATACATCACTGCGTGGCTGACACTTCTGCTGTGTAAAAGGCAGAGAATAATTTGCATGCATAGCCTTGTATGTTCTTCTGTGAATCCAGTATCTTCTGGAAAGCCAAAATATGCTGTTGCCATATGGCCAGTTGGGTTTGGATTTGCAAACTCCTCGAGTTCCCGACCCTAAACCAAGAACCTTTCTCCCAGCCGTCACACACGGATGTTCGTGATTCAGACCTTTCTCCTCCCAGGGGGGTTATGGCTGAACAGATTTGTGCTTCAGCTGCTACCTTCTTTAGCGATACTGTTAAAAATGCCACCCTAGATCTATTGGTGCTTTTAAAAGCCACGAATTTTTGGTTTTCAGCTCTAAAGTTAGGGCAAATTTTTATAGTGTATACTGAGCTAAAATGTCAAGGATTACTTCTATCAGGAAATAGAGTTTAAAATGTTCTTTCTCAGCTAATTTAAAATTGTTCCATTTTTTTTCCAGCTACAGCTGCGGTATGACAAAGAAATGTCTATATTTAATGCTGTAAAATATACACAGGATAAATGCTTCTTCGCACAGCACTTCTAAGTCTGTTGTTAGAATACGTCTAAATTACTGATCTAGAAATTCCACTTTAAAACACATCATTTAGCCACAAACATTATGCAAAAAAACATTATGTAGCATATTTATTACATGTCCATAAATTATAATAATAAAACTCTTGCACAAGCAAGAGGTGAATATAGTTGCCGTGGAGGCTGCTGGTGTGGTTTGATGCAATGGCTTTCTGAAGGTGCTTGTCAAAGCTTTTCTTTACAGCTGCATCAGATAGGTTTAATAGGTATGGAAATTTTCCATTAGCGCTAGAATAATATACATTTTTAAGAGACTTTGCAGAACTTTGAAGCATTTGGAATTTTACTTTGTCAAATTTTTGGATGGAGCGGCACAGAACTGAAAATTCTGATTAAAATTTGAAAATATATTTTTTTGTCATCCGTAGTGCTATTAACAAAGATGGATAGGGAGTTTGAAAATGAGGATGGAAAAAGATCTGAAGTTAAAGCAGCTTAAACCAGGCATATGCTTTTTGTTAGTCTGGATATCTAATGACCGTATTCGTGCAGGTACCTGCGTGCCAGCAGTCGCGCAGCTTTAATGGAGTGTGCCCAGCAGCGTTGTGGGAGCGCTGCCCTCTTTATCTCTGGGAGCATCGTGTTTCTTTTTCTCCGGCTGCTCCTGCAGATTCAGCATCCAGCTGTAGCTTTGAGTGATTCCATCAGAAAACATTCCAGAACCTTGTGGCAATACTGTGGCAATATTGATGTCATCTCCTCCCCCTCCCTCTTCCCTCTTCTTTTCCTCTTTTTCTCCCAGATTGCAGTTATATTAGTGTACTTCTTTGAATTCACACTACTTCCTTCTTTGCACCTGGGATTCACCCAAAACCTCTCAGGTTTGTCTTGGAGCGCAAATTCCGAACAGAGCAAGAAAGGTTTCAGGACAGTTTTTTCTTTGATCTTTTTTGTCCTTGTAATACCAAACCTAGGGAAACTTGTCATATTAGTGATGGTATCAACATTTTTCTTGCTAATGATCTCACTCAGAAGTTTCCTGAGTAACCTGGTAGTTCTTCTGATAAGGTTTGAGGTGGACTAAGAAATTTAGCATAATTGCTACTAAAAATGATTAAATGTTCATATGCTTGAACTATAATACTAGTTAATGTACTAAGACTATTGCCACATATTACACATTAAGCTGGTTTATGTATATAATGAATTTATGTATAGGCTCTCTACTAAGTCTTTCCTAGTCTGCTGACAGCTTCTCCCAGCGATTAGGAACAGAAACATGGAGCTCATTAGGTATGTCTGTGTTTGTAGTTCAGAAAAGACGTGCTTGCAGAAAGCCCGTGAACAGCACAGCACTCAGTATACGCTCGGAAATTACTGACGTTCTTGGACTTGGGTCTCTGCAGTTGATTCTAGATATCACTGTTAAACTAATATTCCCGGGTTTTTTCCTTGCAGTTTTGGCACCAATTATTGGTGTAATTGGTGTAATATTGTAAAATTTTTAGAAAGGGAAAAATACTTTCATGGTTCATCCTCTATTCTGAGAGAGTAGATTTTTTTCCTAACTTTTTTTTTTAACACATTAGAATTAGGAATTGGGGTAATATTTTGATAGCTATTTTTGTTTTCTATACCAATAATAAATTTATGAACATAATTTGAGGCTAAAGGTGAAGCTCTGTATGGATGACCTCAAGTCTTCTCATGTTTGTAAGACATCTGAAAACACAGGAATTGCATGGGACTTGGCACTTGTTCTCTCTCTTAGATGTTTTGGCATCTTTTTGCACATATACATTTATTTTTCTCATGTAGTGTACTAGATCTTTTCGTGACTACGATCTATATAAGCTTACTTGTGCATGATTAAAGTAAAGACAATTCCGAATATCCCATGTAGGTTAATCCTTAAAACCCTATGTGTGATTCACAATATAAGAACGGTAGAAGTGTAAGTATAGAATTTGACTATAATGTAGAAGCGGAATGTTTTTAATGTTTACCAGTTTAATCAAGCAAGTGAATGCACTTGGTCAAATTAAAATATCTAATTATTTATTCACATAGAAACCAGCAAATTTCAGGGTTCGTAGCACAAAACTTTTTGTTAAAAAAAGAAAACGTTATGCCATATAGCTTCTTTACTCTCAATAAAATGGCATCATTGCAGATAAACTTAAGATTACAATAAAAGTGAAACATTCCAGATTATATTGGTTGGAGCACAATGTGATGAATATAATGAGAAAATCCTTGTCAGAACTGTTACCACAAGGAAATATCAATAGCTAACACCCATATTCTCCAACTAGAAATCAAGAATATTTGAGTAGATCTTGGCATAAAAGGCACAAAACACAAAGCAAAGCATGCTTGTGTCGTTTGTCACAAAGAAGCATTGACATTTTGTGCGACGTGGAAAAAGATCAGCATTTTTCCAGACCCTTCCAATATCAGATACTTAGGGAACAAATCTTCCCCTTAATGCCAGTGTACCGCTCCCAGTCCAGATGGAAATGACTATGAGAAAAGAGGAGTATATAGACGAGAACACGTCCGTACCCTTCCAGGAGATCTCAGCTCATATACTGAGGCAGCTGCCACTACGGTATTGTTAGTAGTAAATAAATACACCGTAGTCTTTTAATAATACAAGCACTGGCAGCTAGCACTTGTGGGAATTAGCTAAGAATGTTTACAATGCTGGAAACCCCTCGTAAACACAGGTTTACCGCTTGCATTTAAGTGTGTGATGCCAGCTCCCCCTTTGCTTCACATAAGCTTTTTTTTTAAAAGTTTGAGTCCTTGAAATAAAGGGCTCTCTTCAGAAGAGAATGCTGCCTATTGCACAGGGGAATGGCTTCTCTGATTTTAAGGTGCTTCAGAAAGACAGATCAAACATCCGAGGTATTTCCTTCTGTAATGGGCCATCATACGAGCATCTCGTTAGCAGCCCGTGTGCTATATTTCTATAACAAGCCTGTCTTCATCATCACTGCTAGTGTCATCATACTCAACTCTGGTTTGCTTCCTCATCATGTCTAACCCTCTCTTCTTGTATGTCTTGGAAGGTGTTGCAGAGTAAGTCTTGAACTCGGGGGACCTGAGAGTAACTGGGGGCTCTGTAAAGGCAGCAGTGGCCGTTCCACGTGGCCTTCCATGGCTGTTGGCCTGCAGATGGGCTCCGTCCCTCTCTGTGCCTCCTTGAAGGGCGAGGATTTTTTGAGAGAAGTTTGGCCGCTCGGTGTATTCTGTGCTGGGTAATTCAGCCCTTGTGACTGACTCTGCGTTTGGTCCCAATAAACGTGAACGTCCAGGCTGGGAGCGGGGCGTTGAGTTGTCTTTTGGAGATGAGTATGTGTTTGCTTCAGCTGGCGGCTTCTCCCTTCCCGAGGCCTGGGTCACCGGCTCAAACGTACCAAATCTTTGACTCTCTGGCTCCACATTCAGTGTGTTTCCCTGGCTTGCTTCTAGATGTAAGGACAGAGGACCAGTAGTCTCTGAGTTTGAGCTGTCAGGTTGGTCACCTCTGCCTGTACTTGTAGAATCAGAGGGGCAGGACCAAACAGCAGATGCCGTTGAGTCCCTGGGGACGTTTGGCTGCGACTGCCCTGGGCTGGGGGGCAGCAGGAGGGTTTGTGTTGCAGCGCAGCAGGTCCCCAGCTCGCTGCCGGCCGGCGGCGTGGCTGTGCTCACGGGGGAGGAGAAGGAATGAGCTGCCAGAGGTGTTTCCAGAGGAGCTGTAACATTCTGAAAAGAGAAGTTTGTTCTTGTGTGTTCCCTGACTTGCCCAGAAATGTCCTGTAGAAATGAGGGGGGGGGTAAAAAAATTTACATTTAAAATTTTCAATCCGGAGCAATTCCATTCTTTGTAAAAGTGCAGTGATTATCTTAGTTGACTGTATCAGGAGAAAACATTTACCTCTGCTGCAACTCACATCAACTGAGTAATTAAGCATAATGTCAACCTCTATTTATACAACTGTGATTATATTTGCACTCTTTTTTTTTTCATTACTGCAGACCGAGTTACTCATCCCTCTTTTTATGAGAAAACTTTTTTTCTCTCCCAGTGTGTGTGGGAGGTGTAGTAAAGGATATATTTTTTTCCTTAGTTTTTTTTTTCTTGGGTGGGTGACAGACCATGCTAATAATTTATGGATGAGAGGGGTTGGGGGTATCAAGCTGCATTCTTACGTACTGTCTAGGATGATGTTCTTCTCATTAAGATATTTTAATATACATATTGCAATGATGTTTGTGCAGTGTAGGGGGAAAGGTTTGTGATGAATCTGTAAGAAATATTACAATGTCCGAGGCGGTGAGATACGTGTAGGAAATAAAATTACTTAGTAAAAAACATTTTCAGGATTAGGTTCCTAAATACGATGCTGCTTATGGTACCTGAAGAAGCAGCGCTCACGCAGCACAGCAGCGGTCTGGCTCGGCAGCTCTCATCCTTGCGTGGGGCCAGGGGAAGCCTCGGGGTCAGCGCCACGAGGCCGCGCAGCGAGCGCTGCCCAGAGCCGTGTGGCCGCCGGCGGGGCCCGTCCCGCCACGGCCGAAACCCCAGCGGTGCCGGCTTCCACACGGGCTAACGAAATTGGGGTGCCAGCCTGGGTACACGTTCTTCCCACGCTACGTGGCCATTGCGCTTCCCGAGTTTCAGGCTCACTGTCTCTGCCTCAGGATACGCTCTGCTGCGTCTGCTGGCACCTCCGACATCGGCTGTAACTGATCCTTGTCAATTGATGCAAGTTTGATTGTTCTTTTAAAAAAGCTAATTCTAACATTAGTAAGTTTTCATTATATTTTAACCCAAAAAATACCTTTAACACATTTTTTTAAACAAAATCTGTGATACAAAGTAGTCTCAACTTGGACTTTAAAACATCTGAATATAATTCAAGTTTTAATTACCAATATCCCAATATCTTTTTTTTTCTTTTAATAAAAAAACCAATACATGAATTAAGGTACAATACCTACTTTTTTATCCATTTTGTCTTTTTGTTTTACATGGTTTAGATTTTCAGTATGTGAAGATATTCCTGAGTTATTCTTTCCTTCTTTTTTCCTTCTGCAAAGTGGCTTGTCTGAGGTGGAACGAGATGTGTCTTTTTGCTGGTGTAGGTAATTTTCTATTGAAAAGAGGTTAAAGAAACTTTTATTTTTATTGCCCCACATGCTAGAATTTACTAAATTCTCATCATATCACTGAACTAACTTCTATGTTTTTACTATTTTCTGTAAATTTTTATTCTAAGCCTGATACATTTTCTCATTTACTTATACATGTTTGGTTTTGGGGGGTTTTATTGGCCATTATTGCCCTGCAAAGTAATAGCCATTGATATCTGCTATGAACGGAGACAAGGTATTGTCCCTGCATCCGAGATGGTTGTGGCATAAACATAATTTGCATTAATACCGCTAATTAAATGGGGGTGCTGGTCTGAAACACGGAAAGCAAGTCAACACACCAAACCCGTTTCCTGCTGCAAACATACAGTCTTGTTTCAGAAGCAGATAAAGATCCATCTTAAAACTGTTTAGGCTGCTAGTGGAAGGTTATTTTGAGTTACTTCTTTTTAAAATGTCCTCCTAATTGTCAAATTCACAGATGTAAGTATGTGTATGAAAATCATGCACTCAGTTCTGAAAATGTGCGAGATGTTTGTATTTTTACTCACAAAACAAAGTGAAGGACAAAAGGGGTTTTGCAGTTCCATGTGGAACAGGTGCATGTCATAGATACTGCTAATGTTCATTCTCTTAAAAAATAAATATTCAATACATTTAAAAATATTCAAAATACTTACCATGTACCTTGGATTGAGAAGAATGGCACTTCTTGTTAAATTTACAGGGTTGTGACGAAGAGCCCTTTTTCAAAGCATCCGGTGCTCTATTTGGGAAGCCGTGCCGCTTGCTCGGGCGGTTCAGTTTCAGCTGAGCATATCCATGTGCGTGCCTCCCCCTGGACCTGCATTGCCGACGGCATCGAAAGGGTAAACAAGTATGTGAAATTGAAAAGCAGCCAGAGTAGAATAATGCCACATCATCAGGTATATTTAAGTCTAACAGCCATTTACTACTGTGAAGGAGATACTCATTTATGTCGATTCAAAAAAAAAAAGCAGGATTTTAGGCAGGATTTTAAGTTTTTCCTCAGTAGGATTCAGTAAATTCTTGGTTTGCTAAGAGAAAAGGATTCAGGAATAACAGATCCTTTTTCATGTATCTGGAATTTTAAAACAACATTCTTCATAAAGACTTGAATCGCACAAGAATCACCTGAGAGCACATAGTTGTTGGCTTTGTTACTTTTCACTTCTTAGGTGCTATCTATTCATCATCACTAATGAGCAACAGAAGCATTTTGCTTACTTAGAAAACTCACGCTGAATAACCAGCTCCGCTGCGTGCCCTGCTCTGGCGAGATCCCTCGGTAACTCCTTATGGTTGACACTAAAGTACATTGGAAGGTCCCATTCCTCTATCGATAGAATCAGTCACTACACAGAGTAATAAGTAAATCTAAAAGAGCGTGCTTATTCAGGTGTTTGGTGTATTAGAAAAATGTATTACATTTCATGATTAACAGTTTAGGCAGTTAGCTACTAATATGTGTGACCTGAGCTTTCAGCACCCTGAACTTAATGGAGTCCCTGTACTTATTTGGTATAGCCAAATAAATAAATTCTGGGACCAGCAGGAAAACAAATCAAAACAAAAAAACACCCCAAAAGCAACCCAGAAAAAAGTCCTAGAAGAATGTCACTAGACTGGATGACATAGGCCTCAGTTTTCTATTTTTGTTCTTATGATCCTTCAAGATTGCGGTGCTGTTTGCCAAACTGGCCACGGTGATTAAGTTACCGACACTGATTTGTGCACAAGGGAGTCACTCCATCTGGTTTTGATCATGAAGTAAGAGGGATGTATGCGCACAATATGTGTTTCTTATTGGAGCAATTCATCGGCCGTCTGAGTGGAGGCTAAATCTTCCACTGATACGAACTCCCATTGAAAACGGAGAAACTCTGCTGATGGATACAATGTGCCTTTGATCGGTTTATACCCAAGTTCTTCCTGCTTTTTATTTAAACTGAATGATCCTTTAAACTACAGATGGCTTTGTTAGTTTGTGTTAGAACTTAATATTTATTCTTCTGCATTCTCTTGTGAGTACACGTTCAGGACATAGATCTCCTGAGGACAAAAGCGCACGGCTTTTAGCTGTAACAGGATTAAAAATGGAAGTATTTTGGTTCCTGTAAAACAAAAGTAAATGCTGACAATTTTGGCAGATAAGAATAATTTCTAAAGCATAGTGAGAGTCAGCTGACCAGTCATCATCTTTGGCATACGTCTGTTTTGCTTAGAAAACTCTGTTCCTGATAGTAAACCACATACTGATATTTTTTATAATTCACCTTTGTGGAACTGCTGCTCTTTCTGAGAGGCTTATTTTTTCCCCCAACTTTGACAAGGCTGAATTTTGGGGATGACTTTTTCTTTTCTGTGGAGTTTTTACACCCATTTTAGCAAAATTATGTCTGTATCTAGGGAAGCTGAAAACCATATTACATACCATTTTGGGGTGACTTTAATGTTTTTCTGTTTGTGGCTCCTCTTGACTTTGTTTGTTGAGAGTTTTTCCTTTTTGCAAACTACCGTTTTCTTCTTTTGCTTTGAAATATTTCTGAAAGCACCACCAGGAGCTGCTGAGCTTAACTGTTGAGAATATTGGAAAAAAATAAAGTACATGAAAATTGTGAATTACATTAACTGAGAGATTGGAAATCCATGCTCTTTTTAAATAGCACTGAATAATAGAGTAGTTAAATAGCACAACTCTGAATTTTTCCTAGAATTTGTGTGTTAGTTTTTTCTTAATCACTTTGTCCATCTAATTTTATAAAATAAAATTGAAACAACTCACTGCTTTTGTGGATCTATATAGAATGAATGTATGTTCTTTCGTATTCTTCCTCCTATGTAAAAAGTAAGCTTAGTCTTACAGAGCTGCTCTAGGATCTGAACAGATAGACCAGTCTGTCTTCACTTACCTGAAAAAGAAAAGCTTTCAAATCTTAAACACTTTACGGGGCATTAATGCAATTTGGGTTTGTGGACATTTCATGTGTCTAAACAATGCGAGATTGAGCACACGGGCTCTTTGACTCCAAGTGTCTCCAAGAGCAATAAAGTCTTGACGTTAATGGTCTACTGAAGTCCTACTCTAATTCAAATACTCATTTAAAATGAAAAGAGTGAAATACATATGCTGTTACAGAAGAATATATATGTAAGGGGAAAATCAGGAAATAGAAATGCACTCTTCTCACTAGACAGCATTTCTACTGAAATTCCCGAGTGAAAGAAACTTAAATATGCACACAAAAGAATGTATTTTTCATGCATCAAATGAATATGTAACTTATCTTATTAAAACATAAATTGTAAATTCCATATCGACAAAGCCTGTAAATGTCCATAAATACAGTTTTGATAATAATTTTATTTTTCTAATGCGGGTTGGGGTGTTCGCGAATTGCACCCTCTTGAGAAAGGAGATAGGATTATTAATATTACCTCCTGCGTCTGTTGTCCTTTAGAAAGGGATGAAACCAATGTTTTTACCATAGTCTTGCTGTGGCTAATATTTTTAATTTTGAAAATAGAAATATCGTATTTCGACAGCGTGCATTCATTGCTTGACTCCTTGTCACAGATGTGCATGGAGGAATAGGCAGAGTCTGCGTTCCCCTTCTGCTCAGCAGGCAGAGGGAGGCTTCTCGTTAAACAACACCAAGTTAATCGAGGTTCAGCATTTAGTGATGGGAAGGTGCCCTTCGTGCTTGCTGACGTTAAACTTCCAGAGTAGCAAGTCAGATTACTGTAGGGTAGTGCTGGGAATTCTTTACAGCAAGTGGTGAGAGTGTGGCAATAAAAAGTGCCAAAAGAATGGCAAAAACACGCGGGGTTGTCCGTCGAGCACTGAGGATGCTGCGTGTCCTGCAATGCTGGTGAAGGGTCCTTCAGAATGCAGGGAGTTCCTCCTCCGTCCCACCCCTCGGCCGCTGGCTCTGCACCCTTGCTAGAGGCTGGCAGTGTCATCAGAGAGTCACTTCCTGAGCAAAGGCGATGTAAAGCCTTCCTCTCTTCTTTGATGTCAGCTGATATGAAGAAACCACTTGTATGCATAGAAGTAAAGCATACGTTCTTCTCGGGGGTCTGTGTAGAAGAAGTAGTTATGCTCATCCACTTCTCTTCTGTTTGCCTTTGATAATTTAATTTATTTTTGTTCTGTTTGTTTTTCCAAGCATCTCTTAAAATATCCTGCTGCCTGAAGTTTTGGTTATAAAAGGTGTTACCTGCTGTGGTTAAGCTATTTGTTGTTTCTGAATTGACTGGTGAACAAAATACTGGAGTTTTCCAGTTTGCGTGTACGTTCCACTGTAGCTCTCCTTTGCTGGCCTTTTGTCTGGCTTCAAGTCTTACAGGGGACCAAACCACATCGTTAGGGTGAGAACGGAGTGCTGTGCTGGCGGGGGAGCAGGGGGGGCTGTTTGAGGTGTCTGTCGGAGATGTGCAAGATGAAATCTTCTGTTCTGGTCCAAGCAAAAGCGACAAATCTGAGGCGCTCTCCTCTTGCGGCAATTTGAGGATATATTTTGGAGAAAAGGCATTTTGTTGTGGGACTGGATTTAAACGACCAGATTGCAGAGGATGAATTTTAGAAGACACGTCAACAGCATTGTCGCTGAAAAGCGGTGCTTTTGCTCCTGTTCCCACAAGACATGTTTTGACATCTTTATCTGTTGCATTGTGCAAGGCAAAAGAATTGCAATCACTTCCCCTTAATTCAGGCCCTAAAAATCCCACAAATGAAGCTTTTGAGGTACCTGCTGAATGTGAAAGAGAGTTAACATCACTGTAATCAAGAGCTTTTGTGGGGAGTTTGATTGTTTTCATATACTCCACATTCTCAGTACCTCCAGTGGATTCATTATTTCCTGTGCTTAATTTTTGCCCCTGTGCTTTACCGGAGAGTGTCAGTGGTGCCATGGACAGACACTGGGCACTGGTGCAATGGACCCTCTCTGCTTCATTTACCCCGTTGTTTTCACTACTGGGAGTAGGGCTGGACTTTGAAATAATGTTTTCTGTCTTCTCCACTTCAAATTTCAGCTTTTTTCTTTCTGATGGTAAATTCTGGGATTTCCCTGCGGCTTCTCTGTTGCTGCTGCAATGGGCCCCTGGGGGCGTCAGGGCACGCTGGCTGGTCCCCTTACTCCTGCTGCGGTTTCCATCATCATTTGAAGTGCTTTTACACTCTGATTCAAATGTACTGGCTTCTTTCCCAGGGCTTGGTTTTCCCCATTTGCTATTCTGTGTTGGCAAGCGGTCGTCGTTCCTGCCGTTTGCGTTGAGTGGACAGGGCGGATTTTGGAGCCTGCGCTCACAGCTGCTGGGAGCTGGTGACGCACCGTGGCCACCTGAGCATTTGTCCGTGTCGCTGCCACCAAGCTCTCGGGAAGTCCTGCTCGTCACAGCCTGCGCACCAGTGTTTCCTGAGTGCGGTGTCTCCGTGACGTAGGTTGAACTGTGGGCAGTTTCCCCGGAGGACACATTCTGTACAATATGGTTACCATTAGTACAGGTTTCTGATTTACTGGTATTTAAACCTGTTGTCATGAGGGAGGAGAGACTGTCACTTGCAGAGCTCCCGCCATCTCTCTCCTCAGTAGTTTCAGTACTGCTGCGTGATTCCTTTGAATCAGGAGTGAAGCTTGCAATATCTGTAATCTTATTCCCCCTTTGTTTAGTTTTCTTGGCATTTTGACTGCTTTTCATTTTCTGGTAGATTTTCTTAAATGTTTCATCTCCATACATTTGCCACTTTTCTTGAGAGAACATCTTTAACTTCCTTTGATGGTGTTTCTTATTTTTGGCACCGATTCCTTCTCCAGACACAAGCCTGTTACTCCCTTGCAGCTCCGCCGGGGGAGGAGGATGATCCGCCACGTTACTGAGCAGCAAATCATCCACTGCTGTTTGTCGGACTAGCGCTCGGGGATGGCTGTTCGGAAAATCCACTGAATTTGCAGCAAGATTGTTGCTAGGCAGCAGAGCAGCAGCGCCCGGATTTACCGGCTGCTTCGGAAGAGAAAGCGGCTTGGAGCAGCCCGCTTTGTCCTGGGCCGCTCTGGTGCCCTCCACAAAGGGCAGGGAGTTGCTCCGGGTGACGGGCACGGTGTCGATGGTGGTGGAGAACTGGGTGGGGACCGAGTGGAAAAACATTGGCTTGCATTTTTCTAGGGGTGCAAAGGTAGATTTTGCTGAACAGAGGGAAAGGTTCTTTTTCCTATTTATATCGCAGGTTCTGATGTCAAAATGGAAAGAGTCTTTGTACGTGTAAGGCATTGGCAGATCAATGCTCCCCTGTTTAGAAAGGACAGTTTTTCTGGGCCTAACGTTGTCTAACTGGGTGTCATCCACCACGCTTTTGTTGTGAGAAATAAGTTTTGAAATGTGTTCTTCCAGCCTCTTTTTCTCCAGCATCGAGGCCGTAGCCTTCTCAGCCGCCTCCAGCCTGGCACAGCCCGAGGTGCCGAGGGCAGGCTGGTTTTCCAGCTCGGTGCTGTGCTGGTGGAGGCCGTGGAGCGGGCTGGGGGACGCCAGCTGCAGCTCTGCGCTGTCGGAGCGGGACAGGTACCCCGAGTCCGTGCTTTCACACTTCTTCAGCTTGCAGTCAAACGGCTTGTAATCCCACTGCTTTTCCGAAGAGGTTGCCTGCTGCCTTTGCAACTGAATGTGCTTACTGGCAGTTGGGGCTCTTTGCTCCTCTGTCTTCTTTCTCTGGCACTGACCATTTGGCAAAGCCCCTGGAGATGATGCGCTTTGGGGTTCTCTTTCAGGAACCCCCTGATCAGCCTTTGAACTAGAGGACTGATTTGTTGTTTCTTGACTTTCTGAAGCAAATGATGAATTGCTTGTTGCTGGCAGCGAAAGGTCAGTAGGAAGTTTCTTAGTGTCTGCGCTGGTCTCTGAACTCACTTGTTCCATCTGCACCCCCTTGTCCTCACCGGTGCTACTGAGCAGTTTGCTGCCTTGATGTGACGCGATGCTCTCTGTTGATTTCTCATTTTGCTCCAATATGGCAGTGTTGTCAGAGTCTGAGGGCAGTCTGGTGTTGTTGACATGTGTTTGAGTTCTTCTGTGCTTATACAAATTGCTCTGAGTTTTAAACGCGATACCACAAGTGGTGCAAGGGAAGGGCCTCTCTCCCGTGTGAGAGCGAATGTGCTTCTCAAGGACACTTGGCTTCAAACAGTCTCGTCCACAGTGTTTGCAGATATATTTCCCAGCTTTTTTTGATTTTCCTGGGCTTCCAATAGATGCATTTACACAAGAGTTTGGTGATGATAAAACCGGCAAAGTGCTCACTATGTTCAGCGTCAGAGTTTGCCCGAGCTGCTTCTGAAAAGCCGAGGCAGGCTGCTGGGTGCCGTCAGCGGGAAGCAGCGTGTTGAGGATGAGCGGCAGGCCACTGCTCTCCAGCTGCACGCAGCTCCTGCCGGTCACCAGCGGGCTGCCAGGCTGCCAGCCCCCGGGCTGGTACAGCGGCATGGGGAGCGCTTTCACATAGAGGGGCTGGGGCAGCACTGGCCCCCGCTGCCGAACCTGCGCGGGGTGAAGAGGGGCTGCGGGAGCCGGTGGCTCTGCCCCTGCAGCTCTGACGGCGGGCTGCTCCATCGCAAAGGCCGGCTGCCATACGCGCAGGTAGCTGTACGGGAGGGGAGACAAAGTAGGAGAACAAAACACATTAAACACTTGCTACTGCTGGACTGGGAAAGTTAGCAATTAAGAATAACACAAATCTTATATGCAGGCAATACTTACTTCATTTTCCAATTAAATTGATTCATCTTTCATTTCTTAGCTAGGAATTAAAGTTCGGAAGGGTGTAAAGAACATTGAACATTGCACTTAGAACCTACAGTAAGTACCCAAAGTATTAGAAATAAATCTGAGTATCAGATTTGCAAATGGAGGATCTCAGCACCCCAGAAATAATACAATTTTAATTTTCTTGAACCATATTCAGCCTGGAGAAGAGAAGGCTCCGGGAGCCCCTTCCAGTCCCTAAGGGGGCTCCGGGAAAGCTGGGGAGGGACTCTGGATCAGGGAGGGGAGCCATGGGACGAGGGGGAGAGGTTTTAAACTGAAAGGGGGGAGACTGAGATGAGATCTGAGGAAGAAATTCTTGGCTGTGAGGGGGGTGAGCCCCTGGCCCAGGTTGCCCAGAGCAGCTGTGGCTGCCCCATCCCTGGAGGGGTTCAAGGCCAGGTTGGACGGGGCTTGGAGCAACCTGGGCTGGTGGGAGGTGTCCCTGCCCAGGGCAGGGGGTGGCACTGGATGAGCTTTAAGGTCCCTTCCAGCCCAAACCATTCAGTGATTCTATTCCCATTACATACTTGTACCATGTTTTTTAATATAAGAATTTATATTAATAAATGTTAAGATAGAAGCACAGAACAATTAAGGCTGGAAGGGCCTCAGGAGGGCTCGCGTTAGCCCCGCGCTCAGCTGGGGTCGCACAGGGGTCTGTCCAGCCTGGGTGTGAAAACCTCTGGGAATAAAAACAGCACGGCTTCTGTGGGCAACCCTGTCCAAACACAGGACATTAAACATGGCTGCATATTACCTGTGTTTACCCAATTTAAGCGAGCAAAGGCTAAACACATAGCAACAAGTGATGCAAAATGAAAATATCTGAACAAAATGAAACTGACGTCCTGTTCTACAAGTGAGTTTTACATAAATACATATGAAGAGGAAAAGATGGTATCAGAGCAAAATAGTAGGATAAAATAAAGGTATCTTTTGTGTAGTCCGAATTAATTTTGTCTAATGAAAGGTGATATTATGGTATACTGCTTTCAATCCCAGATGAGAACATTTTGTAGACACAGTTTTTGGAAAAAGTGAACCTATTGTTATGAAATCTGTCCAAATATAGTCAGGGTTGGTAGTGGTCCAGACTACTTCTTATTTTACAGAAATATGTCTTGTCTTTTTTCTTTCTTAGAAACAAACTAGGAAAGTATCCAAATAAGCCAGTTGAAAATTATTTTTGGAAGAGCTGATAAAGTCATCAGCATACCCTCTTATAGTTTGGGTGAAAATTAGAAGGTCATCTGTGAATGTTTATTCAAATTCTTATTAAACTCTACTCACAACTCTGTATCCATTGGCTGTTACGGATAATAAGCTGTTCTTGTGCAAACCGTCGTAAAACCCCCATTTGAAATAACATTATCAGTGGCTAAATGTGAAATCTGCAATTTGTTGCCTTACTGCATTATCTGTAGTGGTGGTTTTGTACCTTCTTGGATCATTTGAATACATAATCATTACTAGGAAACAGTAAAACAACTTACTCAAAAATATTATCTGAAATTTGGACTGGTTCCATATGACACACACGCTATGTTACTGTTGTTCAAAGCAAAACCTCTGTCGCATGTAGTTACTTAGAATTTTGAAATAATTGACATAAAGGAGAAGTGGCAAATTCAATGTAACTGATTTTGAGTACTGTTAGAGTTACTGTTAGAATAGTTAATAAAGCTGGTAAGTTGATCTAAAGTTGGGTGGAGATCCAAGAGAAGTTCTGGTACTTCACAACTGCAAATGATAGTGGCTCACTCACATCACATGAAAAAATGGGAAAATAACTTTCTATGAATGATCAAATGAGTTATGTGCTCAGTAATAAATGTAATTAGCATCTCAATAAATAGACTAGGAATTCAGGTAGTTTTCATATTAAACGTGTGCACCGCTGAAACTGAAAGATAAAGCAACCCTCTTGGTTATTAGTCTTCTGCAAAGGAAAAGGTTTTGTATATTAGGATATTGCTTTTAATCCCACTGATTATTTCATCCCTCTGTGTAGCTCACAATGCAACTGTAAATACTTGTCTCTTTGAGCAGCAGAAAACTAATATACCAAGAACCCGGTACCTATTCCTCCACACTCCTCACTCTGCACCACTTTGGGAAGTTCTGTTGCTGGCTGGCAGCTTGTGTTTCACAGCCAAGGCTTCTTCCACTTTCTCTCTGATCTGCTTTGCTTATTGCAAGAACTGGAAAAGCGGAGGAGGCCCCAGCAGTGCAGTCCCCGGGGTGCACTCTCTGATTTTCCTTCTGGGCACGAGCCAGGCCATTGGCTTCTCTGCATGCGTTACGTGTCCCAACAAAACTGCCTGTCAGCCCCTGCCGTAACCGAAAGCTTGCGACCAACTGCCGTGGGCCGAGGGTTAGACCATTGATGGGAAAAGTGTCAGCGCCTGGTGGGACTCTGTCTTCACCCAAAGATTTTAGTGTAATAAAAACCCCAGAAAAGAACCTGTTAAATGAACTGATCTGCACACAGCAACGTGTTAGATTTTGCCTTTGCTCTCTGCTCATTTCAGTGCTCTGTAATGTTCTACAAAGAAAATACTTAAATGATTACAGAGAATTTAAAGTAAAGTTTTAACTAACGCTAAACAAATTAAATGGTGACACACAATCTCATTACTTTTAAGAGTTTAATAGTACATTCCTACCAGCTGTGATAGTTTGCTGCTTTTCACAGCAAACAAAGGATATTGTCTTCCTAAGTGAAACGTCTGTGGCTTGTATTCTACTGTGGCGAATATGATCATACTTTTCACGTCTGTCATTTATATTAAAAAAAAAAAAGCTGCTGTATTTCCTTGTACGCTGACGAAAATAGCTTATCTCAAACTAATTCTACCCCAAGGCTAATTCTGGGTAGTCCTTGCCTAAAGTAGAAAAACTTCCTGTGTTGATTATCCCCCAGGCTCCGTTACTGAGCATCTGCCTGATGTTCTGAACTCAATTTGTAACGTGTAGCATCGAACTACTAGTGTAAAAACTTGATCCTAATTAGATATGGAAAAATTTCCAATAAACAAAACTAAAAGCAAGATTTGACCGGTGCAAAATTTTCTACATTAGTTTCTTAGGCGATCAAAACTGGTCATTAAAATTCCATTTAATTACAACTATTTTGTTCCTAGTTCGAATTATAGCTTCAGGTTTGTGGAACACTGAAAAGTCAAAAAGTTGGAGTAGTTTCAGATGACAAATCAGCGTAGTAGAATAAGTATAAAGTATTTTAATAAGGAGGAGGTATAAAAAACTCATTTTAAAACCAATGTGTTCCTCTTTTCTATATAATTTCTCCTTAATTTCAAATATATTTGAAAAACTTTGCTTCATTTTATCAGAACTGTTATAATAATCTTGGATTATACAACCAAAAGATTTTTGTCTTCCGCATGGCACACGTAAACGCACCATCAACTGCCCATCATTATTAATAAAGTCATAAAATAAGCATGTAACTATTTATTTCCTGCACTTACACATAATTTTTTTGACACACCATTGAGAGGATTGTCATAGTCTTTAAGCAGATGCAGTGCTCAATCCCCTGGCTTGGTCTACAGCTGTCATCTGTAGACATGATAGAGTTAGTTTATTTTTGTAACCACACAGAAGCAGCTTTTCAACGTTCTGAACATAGATAGTATACTATATTGTAGAAGTCTTTGCCTTTTTTAAAAGCTTTTGGTGATCCCCACCTTAAATGTAATACCAGAGAGCATACAGAAGTGGAATCCTCTTTAGCCTGTAAATAATTCTAGTTTACGTACCTTTTATCGAGTGAGGCATTTCAGCAAAAGAAGTTTCATTTCTGTCAATACTTGATGCAAGCAGAGAGAAACGAGGACAAAGACTTGAAACAGATTAGAAGTAGGAAGTTGTTTTTTGTTTTTTTTTTTACATGGGTGTCACAGTAACAACCTTCAGAAAACAGGAAGAGGTGAAACGGAAGAAAATGAAGTAGCATTTCAATCTCTTCGTCTCCTTTATCATTATTCCTGTAGGAACCTATGAACAGAATCAGCTGTCTGCGAAATGTAGCGTTCTGCACGCTGCATTCAGTGATATCATCCAGTCAAATACACGGACACAATGGTAGAATTTTTTTCTTTATACCCCTAACGGTAATTTGCTTGTAACTTTACGGTAAAGATCTCTCTTAAGATGTGTTGGAAAAGAAAAGAATGGTGGAGAGAAGACACTTGCTACATTTGAAATGCTAAACTGCACATCCAGCGTGGGCATTATCCACTGGCTGCTTCCCCCACTGCCCGGCAGTGGGGTAGAGCATAGCCAGGGGGGAAAACGGTGAAAGAGGGTCAAAAGTGTTTAAGTCATGCTCAACAGACCTCCCTAAACTCTGGGAAAAGCTGTAGGGAAAACAGGATAGGGGACAGTTAAGAGAAGTGAAAAGATCAGGTCTTGTTTGTGGGTTGACTTCATAATAAGTCCTCGGATAAAGCAGTCGGTGGAGCTGCGGTGTCCTTTAGGGGGACGGGAATGGCTGCATCCTCGGCTGTGTTAGACTGAGTGCATCCCAAACTACAACATGCATTCCCTGTAGTCTTACAAAATCAGCATATCCGGCCTGTAAAAATTCCCTAGGAATACTGTATTTTGGAAGATGCAGCTTTTAATCTTGAGCGCGGTTAGCGCGGTGAGCACCTGCCCAATTGCGATAGCTGCAGCCTGTACCTGGTACATTGAAGAGTGGTGAAACTGTGATGTTGTGGTTGTCCAGCATCCACTTTAGTGGAAGCTCTTTCTTTTAGTAATTCAGATGATAGACTAATGCCGGAGGTGTCAATGGGTTGTCATTCTGCACAGCTTTATTGCTCTTGGAGAGTTTTGCCTGTTGTTTGGGCTGCTCTCAGGTTGTTTCTGGGCCCAGTTTTAGTAGGCCTCTAATTCCGGAGTTGGAGAAGTATTTCTGTCTTATTCTTCCCATCTTTTTTGCCTGTCATTTAGTTATTCAGGGAACAAAAAACCTCTTAACAGGGCCTAGTGTCGTTGCTTAAAATCCTTCTAGTTTCTATTATACCCTGAAATGCTCCCAGTAATTGGTAATGGCACTGCACACGCTTAAAATCAGTGAATCTAGAAAACAACTTGACGCTGAACTGCTTCACGGTGAGTCATGCTTCTCATCTGCAGACTCAGTCTGGCCATATGGATACAACTACATGCAGCAACTAGTTTCAGCTCTCCTGGGAGATAACGTTCCTAAAGGAATGGATTCTCACATGTAAGTGAGATCTTCTGGAGGATTATTGCATGCCACAGTCAACAAAGTAACGGTGAAACAAAAGATGCATGTCTTATAATAGAATACTGGCATGAATCTAATCATACAAACAGATGATTATGGGCTTTTTCCATAACCAGTCAAAGTTAGTTTCACTTTGGTTTTATCACATCTCTGAAGTCTGTTATATTTTATTCCACTTTGAGACAGACTGTTATTATTTTAAGTTAAGATGAACTTACTTAAAAGGGACACTTATCTCAAACAGTACTAACGATTCCAGCGGTATCCTGGAACTAGTAACAACTCTAAAACATATATATGCTTTTAAAATTCATTATTTAGAACACTCAGTAGCATATTGAATTCTAAGTGCTAAAACTGTAAACTTTTTATCCTGAGAGGCTTAACGAAACAAAAATTAAATAAAGCAAGTTACAACTAAAGCAAGTGACTGCATGGATGTTTGGCACTGTCACACAGGTTTCAGCACGTAGAAGAATCTTTTGAAGTTTTATCTAAAATCTCTGAATCTTGAATAAGTGGCTCTGGAATCAGACTGACTCCACAGCACCCTACGATTCTTCGCATTCCTAGGGGTGAGCAGACTGCTGTAATGCCTACAAGTAATTTGAACTGTGCACTTAATAGAGAGGACCAGTATTCCACTGGATTAGTTCTATTTGAAATTAAGTGATTTTTGTTTTCTTCTTTTTAACCAATCTGTTTTTGGATGTCACTTCCTAAGCTGGAATCTGAATAGAATAGAATAGAATAGAATAGAATAGAATAGAATAGAATAGAATAGAAGTATTTCTGTTGGGAGGGAACGATCATCTAGTCCAACTGCCTGACCAATTCAGGGCTGACCAAAAGCTAAAGCATGTTACTAAGGGCATTGTCCAAATGCCTCTCAAACGCTGCCAGGCGTGGGGCATCGACAGCCTCTCCAGGATCTCTATGATCTCTAAGATTACATACATTCATTTATGTTCAAAACATTTTCCTGTGCAGAGAAACCCAATTAACTTCACTTGGCTCAATATACAGCAAAATATCTATTGTAACTCTGTAGAAAAGTGAGCCTACTGTCAGGTACTACTCAGTAGGGAGTACATGGTGCTGTGTCGCCCTTCGCTCTCAATTCATGTCCTGATGAGGATTTGGGGAAATAACCCCCATACCACTGGTACGCGTTTCTGGGTTCCAGCAATCTGCGGAAAGGGCTCCTTCCCAGGTGTCTGAAACCCTCTGTCCTTCAGAGATACCTACGGGCTTTAGTCAAAGAGGGGAGCAAGGGAAAGTGGCAATAAGCGTGCTTCCTATACTAATAAGGAAATAGATTTCAAAGATCCTATCAACGACATATTTTAAAGTACTTTACAAACTTAAATGAAAAGAAAGTATCTTATAGGATTATTAATTTAATTATTAATTTTTCTTATGGGGACAATGATGCTGAGAACAGCGCACAGTATCGTATTGTCAGCAGAAGATACAGATACTGGAACTGTCACTTCCAGTTGCCAGTCCACCACTGACGGCTGGCACAAGGGGCCAGTGTTGATGAAGAACCCCCTTGATTGACTAGACAAAACTTCTACTTAAATAGTAGTATAATAAAGTAATAGTGAACCATAGGGTCTGAAATAAATTTTGTGCAGGTACTTTAAACACTACCTGTTTGATGGAAAAGTTTAGGAGTGTACCCTGATTCTGGGGCTTTCTAGACCTTAATTCAAACTAGCAAAACGGAACTGATACGTTTCCTGATTAACCCAGAAATTACTGTTAATCTTGTTTTCTACTATTCCTGCCTTTGCTCGTTTCTCAGTTTGACTTCATACCTTGAAACGTCTCATAACAGAAGTACTGACTTCACCTTTCACGTGCTCGGAAGGGCTGTGGCTGCTCTCACAGGAGTGCAGCAGCGTGCAGAGCACTGAAACCTTGTCAACATGGTGAGAGCCTCAGCTCCCTGCAGAATTAGGATGAAAAAGTGTGATTCCCTAATCTTCCGAAACCCTCATAATCTTTCAGTGATAACATTTCTTGCTCAGATTCTGACTTTGGGAAATCTTGCTACTTGTTAAGAAGTCATTGCTCCTGAAGTTTTGCCCTGCCTGGTATGTCATCAAAGTACAAAGCCACTAGAGAACACACTGATCAAACTTTGAAATTCTTGTACCATATCCTGAGGACAAATGTTTTTGACACTGTGCTTACACGATTGTGTAATATCAGTGAAATTGGTTTATTTTTTTATTTTTGTAAACCCTGTACCAGAATACAGTATTAGAACCTTTTAAGTAGAATGTGATCTGTAATGCCTTTCCTTCGTTCTAGAACAGCACCATTGTTTTCATCATTATTAAATATACAGTTTGCTATCTTTTTGATTCTCCTTTTCTTGAATATTCATAAATGAAAACATTCAAAAGGCTTAAATCAATAAGAACATTGTTAGCTAAAATCTATTTTAATGTGTAAGTAAGCATTGTATTGGCACTTTTGATCTCTTCATGCAATTTGTATCAGAGGATATTTCCTATTCTACTTCTTATGCTGCTACTTTTCTCAGCTCCAGTCATAAGAAATGCTTTCTAGTTTATTATGTCTTTATTTTAAATTTATACCACTTCTCTCTAAGAAGAGACATATTTAACACATCTGTTGGTTTTGTAACACTGTTGGTGGCTTCACAATGAAAAAAAAAATAGGATTGTTAGTGCTTAGAAAATCTAAAGACCGTAAAGGATTTCCATTCTTTTGTCCTTTCATCAAATTCACTCCTGTGCATTTCCCTTGTTAGGAAAGAGTTAACAACCTCCAGCCAGCAGTCTGTAATCAACAGGTTGCTCTAACAGAGAAATAATAACCCTAATCCATCTTTTAAAGTTTAGGAGGTTGGACTAAATGATGAAAAAATACTGATTAAAGCCCTCTTAAAAACAGAAGTGGGGCCAGTACTAAAATGCTTTGTGTTTTAGGGCAAAATCTTTCTCACTGCTAAGTGAAAAAACCATCACATTAAAAAAAATTATAACTTTAAAATTTCTGTCTTAATGATATCTCTGTCTATATAAAATGATAACAAAACACTTGCTAACCTTTAGGTGGCCAATTCACAGGCAGGTGGAGAGGTTCAGGTCTCTCTGGAATAGCGTTGAAACAAAAGAAGCATCCTGTTTTCTTTTTTCAGTGTCTTTCTCTTCTCTTTTTTTTAAGCATTTGAAAATTGGAGGGTGGGTGGTGGGGTGTGTGCGAGGAGCGGAGGGGGTGCAGCCAGCCCACGCTTGGTGTGGGAAGAGTTTTAATGGCCGATGCTGGTAATATGGTTTGCCTGCCTCGGTGTCTGCACTACTGCAGCTCTGTGTGTGGGCGTAAAGAAATGACACGACTGGGTTTCAAACCATTACACTGAAGATTTGCAAACAGTTAAAAAAAAAAAAAACCACAACCCCAACAGGCACAAATGAAAAATTATTACTTTTTTTCTTTTGTCTTTTTCTAAGGTTTGTCTGTTGGTTTGTGTTTTGTTTTGTTTTGTTTTGTTTTTTTAATTTAACAGAGGTAATCCAGTCAAGTTTATTCCTCAGCTTCTAAATTTAAAAAGGGAAATTAAGTATTTAGGAAGGTTTTTGATTTTATGTAGTGAGAACATTTTGCTACGATTTTTGCTGATATTTTTCAATTAACCTACAAGAGCCCGTATTCCAAAAGGCATCCAGGTTTCCACAATGAAAGTCTTCAGAGGACACCTGTATTTCTGCCTTCGAACATGCTGAATAGGTACCCAACTCTTGGTAGCACCGAGTGGCGTGGTGCGATAGACGTAGCAGCCACTGCACAGCCACGAGGTGGGAGATCTTAGAACGTGGCTGTCCCCTTGGATATTCCACAAAACACAGCCAAAAAAAGAGGGACGTCCTGGCAGCCCGTTTCTGTGCAGTAGCCTGGCAATGGTGGGGCTTCCCCATCCACGGCGGGCAGGAAACCGAACGTGTGCTGCAACTCCGGGGTGCCAAGGAGACCACCGGGAGTGAGACAAAGGGGCTGTTCTCTATAATAATATGGGGAATGAGAGGAAAATGCTGTTTAAGCTAAAATATAATTATTGGCCCAAGAGAAGGTGAATAGAAATAGTTATGAATGCACTGGTTTGGGGAGGGACGGCTGGAAGGCTTTTGTCAGAAAAGCGAGAACACTTCTCAAACATATTTTTGCCCCCAAAGAGTGAAACAGAGACAAAACAGTTTTAGAGAGGTGCCTGAAAACTTCAAGGAACCGTTATGACTTGGCTGCTCCAGGGTAGTAAGGGACTAGCACTTGTTAAATACGTATCTTCGTGCATGTATGAGAGAAGGCATTCAGCTGGAAAACCACGTGCTTGGACACAAGGTGTATGCGTTCTTGAGTGTAATGGTTTAGGTGTGTATTTTTTTTCAGACGTTCAAATGAGCCCCAAATCAAACAGGATTCCTATTGCATTTGGTATTTTACTGACAATATAACGCAGGGCAACTGGATACCCGGGCAAAGGGGAGGGGGCAGAGAGGTGACACTGCCTGGTGCCCGTATTGCTGGGCAGCGTCACTGGCTGTCCCTCGCCCCGGCTCCTGCCGTGGCCGAGAGCTCCAGCGGGGTGGGCCCAGAGCCGAATGCGAATCGGCAGAATGCAGCGAGTGAGTGAAACCAGCACGGCTGGACTCGAGCACTTCAGACTAATAATCCCAGCCTTTAACAAAGAATCCGATAAAGGTAGTTAAACAATGAATTGCGCTGCAGTGAGTGAAAAATGATCTTCAGTTCTCTATCTATCTGGTAAAACGGTCAAAGAGATATTGCTGCTAATACATAGAAGTACAGGCTGGCTGGGTATTAAGTGGGGTCTGGCTACTGGCCACAGTAGAAGCTTAAATTCTTCTTTCATGCGTAAACTAACGGCTGAGGTCAGCTCCATGAAAATGTGGCCAGAGAAATGCCTGTGGCCTCAGGTGATACAGAAGAGTGCACGTTTAGAGGGAAAAGGAATATGGCTCCCAGCAGGGTTACAGTCATGCAGACTGCGTGCAATTGTACAACATGATGTAGATTGCAAACTGAAATTGCTTAAATCAATTCAGTAAAACTGGTAATTTTCCTAGCATTGTAAATTTTTTTTTGTGTATCAAAGTAAAAAGGCAGATTTTTACTTTTTTTACTACTTTGTCTTTCTCTAAAATCTAAATTAATCTTTGTGTATTGTCTGCTCAGTGAAGACACTTTTTGCCCAGTTAAACACCGTGTGTTATTATTGAGTAGGATCATTTGAATCTTTTACTATAATTCGTATTTAAAAAAAAAAGGACTAATTACAATTCTCTCGACCCAGTTTGAAAAGTGTAGTAACAAAATACATAGCCTGAAGCAGTAGCTCTGAAAGATACACGTTGCTCATTTTTGTCTCTGTATGCCATGGACAGCTATGTATAGTGACTCTGTAGTACTCGCATTTCCAAGGCACTGCAGCATTCATCATTTCTGCCATGGTACTGGCCACTTTGCTGCAGATAAAGTAACATCTGGAATGTCTAAATGCACCTAAATCCTCCTCTGAGGACTAATCCCCATGAAGAATCATTACATAATACTGCTGTCTGCTATCACAAATAGCAATATTTCTTTTATAGAGGTGAACTCTTAACTTTGAATGTACAGAAATCACGGGTGCCTGCTCAACTTTCACTGACCGAAGGCACATTTCCACCGTAGCACTTAACATGATTTTTTTCCCCCAGAGATCACAGCTCTGTAAATTGACAGAATCTTTTAAAGCAAGTATTAAAAATCTGGAAAATTTTGAATATTAAAAGAATATTCAAAGCAGGAGGAATGAAGGCATTCTAGTAAATTGGACAGCCAACTATCACCCTCGTATCAATACTGCATAACAAGCACTAAGATTCTATGGCACTTTGGTATATTTTGTTGAGACAGGAAGAAGTGCCACCCTGAAGAGGAGTGTAACCCCCACATATTGGTCAGGCCATGCCAAAACAAAAAGCCCAAGAGAAAACAAAAATGTGCTTGAACAGCGAAAGGGAGAGACACAGCTTCATTAGCAGCAGACATGGCTCTGCTTGCCAAAGAAAAGCCAGTACAAGGGAAGAAACTAAAACACAAGGCAAAAGTAATAGATCCCATAGGGAAAAGACCCAAGGGCTGCTGAGAAAATGCTAAGGCAATCACAAAAATGAAAAGGTTCAGCTGGTTGTGCATACAACCAAAGTGTTTCACTAAGAACTGAATTGCTTCTTTAGAGTGCTAGGGTTATTTTCACACCCCAACAGCAGGGCTGCACGTGTAGACACTCACCCGAAGGAAAAAAAAAAAAAAGCTAGCCTCAAACTGTCTTCCATTAAAATCCCACAGACCTTTTTTTCCAAATTTAGATTTAATGTGTTTTAGGTAGGGCTCTAAATGCTGAATCATCTTACAGGGTTGATTTGGGATTTTAGTGACTTTGTTTCTTTAGTATTTAGCAGGTCTGGTGAAGGACTGTTTTGTGGATTAATTCACAAGGATAGTTACAACCCAAGAAAACACCTAGACATCTGAGAGGAAAAGCAGCTGTGTGAGTCTGGCTTTGCTTCAGGAGTGCCAGGTGACAGGTAATGAAGAGAGCTCCAATTGCCCCTCCTCGCCCGAGTCATTCTTTTGCTGACAGTTAAGACGTTAAAAAGTGGAGATTGTAGTGATGCCTCTTCTACAAAATAGATGTTTTGCAGGAGGAATATGAAGGGTCTTTCCAGTTCTTTTAGATTCCTGGAGTAATAAGCTATAGTATTTTCAGGCATATCACATCATAAATATGGGTAATTACAATTATGATGCACTTAGAATCAATGTAGCTTTCGGAGGAACAGTTGCTTCAACTCAAAAAGTCGGGAAGGTCAGCTGGTTTTTACACATGCACAAACTAGAGTGTAGACATACTAATTTTTCCATCTGTTTCTTATTTGTCATAGAAAAACGTAACTTCAGAACTTCTGATAGTATTCAGAAATGCTCTAAAAGCCAGCAGCTACACTAACTTAAATGTACTTTACAGAAAATGAGACCAGAATTTGACAGGGTCATCGATCATTTGAACCAACTTTCAGGTCAGTGTCAAAAACAGCAGACGGAAGCGTCGATAACTGGAGCTGTGGACACACCGCATTCCCGTCACCGCGCCCCCAGACCAGTACCAGCCTCACAGGAAACCCGTGTTTCACACCGTTCAGACAACTCAACTATACTTTTTTAAAATTTTCTCCATAAGCTTTTATGTAGTTGTGGTTTTTCTCAACATGTTGTCAAGGAAACCCTACAGTCTTGTAGCTTAGTATCCAGCTCTTTATTGCTACAGACACAAAACAAATCGGGGTTTTGAACGGATTGATACACTTTCCTTCCCACTAGGAAATGATGCTCTTGATACCATAAGCTGCGTAGAGTTGAACGAAGACCTTGTTTTGAAGATTTGGTTCTTCCAAAATGCCTATGGGAAATTTGCCAATTAACTCTTCTATTTATTAATTTTATTAAATTAATTTACATATCAATATTCTATTATGCTGTATGCTATCCTCTGGAAAACAGCCCTGTAAACTTACTGGTGTCCTCTTATTCACCTCTGTCACAATTCCTTACTGTCTTTGAACCATGTGGAGTTCTTCTGACAAAAATATTTCTGGATTGTGTGAGAGCGGCCAGTTAAATTTGAAGTGATAATAATTAAGTTGAAATTGTACACTCCTTGTATCCCTTTCTGTGTGATAATCTTACCAGTATTTACACAGTTTGTCACCAAGAGGTAAGTGTGAGTGTGTGTGTGCGCTCCATGCGTGCCACAAACGCCTTCCAGTTTTTATCACAAGCTTTGAGATACAATGTGCCATTGTAATTCTTGCCCTCAGGAGGATGCTCAGTGAAACGTACAGAATGGCTCGAGCTACTGGGTAACTTCAGCGCAAAGGTGGGAAGTGGTCGTGTGGAAGGAGTTCCTGCAGCTTCGTGGCGGAGTGACGTTATGTTATTGCACTGGACTCGTCTTTCAGGTGTGTGTCATGGTAAAAGGTATTTCTGTCATTCTCTCCTTTGGGTTTCATGGAGCTATGCTTTTATCTGTTGTCAAGGAAACACCGGGGTTTTTTCCCCCTTGCTCATTAATGTCTGCATTTTTGTTTCCATAGCTACAAAGGAACCTTAGTGTTTTAAAATAGCAGTAATTGGATTACCATGACTTTTTGTAATTTATTGACACCGTTAACGGCTCTGATTTTCAAAACCAGACAGCAAAACTGTATCAGCAGTTTTTCAGCTATTAACATTTGTTATCTCCTTATCCTGAAACACTGGGTACGTGCTAAGAAGCATCTTCAGCCTCCAAATGCTCGCTGCACCCAGGCTCAGGCTCTGTACATGGTCTCTCACCGAAGTCACTGAGTTCTTAGCAAGAATGGGCAATCTGTTCTTGTACTTAAATATAGTACTTAAATAATAAATATATTAGCATTCTGTCCATGCTAATAAGTTATATGCAAAACTGGGGAGACTCAGCCTGTTTGCTCTTCTGTTACAAGTTGCTAAAGATTCCTTAAACAACCACAATGAAACGTGACAGTTAACTTTTAATTGGAAGTTTCCCTGACCATGTCTGTAGTGAACGAGCATCTATTTGGCACATGCTGAATTTCCAAACACCTGCCCCAAAATGGCTTCATCTTGGCACAAAATATGAGCTGAAATTACTGAAAATAGTCTGTTTTTCAGTTGTATTAGTTTTGATTTCTGATGGGCACCTGCAAAGGTTCTGTTGTGAATTTGCTCGGTGTTAACCCCACCATCTAACATATTACTGACCCTTTGTAAATTTGGCCCCAGAATAATAATCTGGGAGAGTTTTTACAGCCAAATAGCTAGCACCCTGGGTACAGGAACGTGGAAAAAGCACAAAGACGTGAGAGCACCAGCGTTGCTAAGAACTGGTATTACTTAACAGGGGAATAACTCACTTTTTCTGAAGACAAAAACTGAAACTCCCAGACAGGCTGATGTGTGTGTCTGTCTGTCTGTCTGTGTCTGTGCACACTCCTACTGTGCTGAAATCGTTACCTTGCCATCTTCTAACACTTCTGATTTATTTGTTACAGTTCACTTGCCTACTTGAGGTGTCTACAAAGCCCCATAAATGCATATTCTATACCCTTACCCTTCCTTCTGGTCTCTCCGTTTCCTCCTGGCCTCAGAGTGGGCACGGCTCGTCCCGTGTCCCCTCGTCCCCGTGGCGGCTGCCTGCCCGCGCAGCAGGACCAACGGCAGCTGAATCCACCGCGTGGACCAGAGCTGTCACCACTCTGGGCGTCTGCGCTCTGACTGCTGAGTCCCGGTCCCACAGTCCGACTTGATCACGATTAAGCAACACTTTAAAAAGTTGTAAGAGGAGGACAGAGAGAGTGACTCAACATCACCTATTGCTTTAGAAAAACAAGCTAAAGAGAGTCACCAACATAACCGCTTTACAATCTAGGTATAAGGAAAAGGTGACAAGTGGCTAGACACAGGTAAGTATAAAGAAGGAAGCCCCTTTAATCTAAAATATGAGTTCCTACTGTTCGTAATGGATTTCTGTGCATCCTTGAGGCTAAGACGTTCCATTACCATAGAAACAGTATCCTGTGCCATTGTGGACCTGACTGTAGCTGGGTGCTGTTATGGAAACAGTCATCTTAACAGCTGTCCGCATGTTATGTATTTCAGTTATTGTGTTTGTAAAGACCCACGACTAAGCTATCCTTTCAGGATTCCTTTTAATAAAAACTAAGTTTCTGAAGTATTTAGCAATTTAATAAACACCTCAAGGCTGCTCCAAATTAAAAATACAGCATTAGAACAAAACATATGTTAAAATTACAGTGTCCTTTCAATAATTACCTACCTTTCCAAATCTATAGCACCTGCAAAGGTTTGAGGAAAAAGATGATCTGTCCACCACAAAATTCATTAGTAAAATTACTTCAGGAAAGCAGATTTTTAAGCCATGTGTCCTATTCAAGGACTCCTCTGCACACACAGCCTGTGTGCATGGAAAGAAAAAAACATAAGAAAGCTCAGTGAGAAAACGTGGCTTAGTTGGCTGAACTGCGAACTGCGAATCCTTAAATTCTAATCACAGATGAACCATTCTTTTGTCTTGGAAAAGCCATTGAAGACAGATCTTGAAAAAGGTAAATGTGAGTTGGAAGCTCAACTCCCACTAATCCCTCCCTGGGCACCGAGTCCTTAGCTGATTCTAGAGCTTTGAGGAAATTACGCAACATTTTCATATTTGTAACATCTGAGATACTACTACTTACTTCACTAGAGTTCTGTGGGCATAAGTATTTCTTAATTTTCTTGAATAAAGCCATTGAAGAATCTGTGACACAATTAGAAGATTTTATTTGAATTAGTTGTCATTCATCACTTCACTTGTTAGATGTAAATAGTTTCCTGGCTAGTTATATTGATTATGCTATTTAGTTGCTGCAATTTAAGACTGTAAATGCACATTTTTTACCTTTATCTTTTATCTCTTTATCTTTTTTTTTAATCAAAATCATCTGTACCAAGAAGGTTATGTCCTACCTCTTTATTCCTACACAAAATACCAGTTATTATGGCTTGTAATGGGAACATTTCCTAACACTGAAAAACTGAAAAGATAACAACTACAGATTGCATTGTAAAATGTATAAAGAAACATCCAAACATAATGAATTCACTGGTGAAACTCAGGTACCTCCATTGGGCTTCCGGGAAGCAGGAAAACAAAAACTACTCAGAAACATGTCCGTTTTGAAACCCAGCTAATTTCCCGTCCTGAGGCCAGTGATACCTCAGCAATATTCTACTCATCATTTAAACAGAGCAGTGTTGTTAGTCCTTCTAGTTTAGCCTTGAATTTGACTCATTAGACACTTTTTCTTTCCTAAACCAAACCACTAAAGAACATGTTCTTGAATTCAGCTTAAAGAACATTAAAAATGAGTCCATGGAATCTCCACCCCGCCAAAGGTTTTCAGCCCCGGGCTGGGCTGCGCTGGGCTCGGCGACGCCGCTCTGCAGCAGGCTCAGCCCCAGGGGCTCCGCTCGCAGGAAAACCCTGTCAGGGAAACGTGTTGGCATCCAGCCTTGGGGACATGTTGGCATCCCACCTTGGGGATGTGTTGGCATTCCACCTTGGGGATACATTGGCATTCCACTTTGGGGCCAATTAAGATGTCAACACAGAAGAATGCCTGTTTTCCTTCAAAATATTTACAGCCTCTCTCATATTAGTAAATAAATGTGCCAAAACCTGGAAAATGTTTAAGTAGATTTAAGTCAAGTGAAAAGGAGTATCAGTTATTTCCAGGACAAGCAATTGCTAGGTACTTTCACATTTTTCTCTGGGGAAATCAATATGGCAAAAATAAAGTACTGAAAAGATAACAACTTTTTCTTAACACTTTCTTTAACTGTTTAGATTCTGCAAGCTTTGTTGTTTGGGATATGTGTCATAAGTTATTTTGTTCTTATATTCACAACTGCCAAAGAGAAGAGTTTGCTATCCAGATTGTTCCCTGGGAAAGATTGCATTTTCGCAGTGCTGCTGTTCCCCCTTGGCTTAGTGAGTGTTCTCTGTGACCTGCCAGAGCTCTCAGTGCTGTCTCATATTATTTCTGAAAAGACAGAATAAAATGACACACTCAAGTTAACTAATAAAGCTGACAGGTATCCCATTTTGTTCTTCTTCCAAAAATTGTGTGTTTCAGTGAGGCCAACTGTTGTTCTCCTCTCTCCATTTATAGCCATGTTTTTCAGAAAACACATTCTCTGATATTTGTTTTTCAGTATTGCAGGTTTTGGAATGCATGTGTAATAGTTACTGATTTGCAGTATTTTAGGTATTTCAGAGAGCTGCTGCCTGCTCGGAATTTGTCACCAGTAGAAAGCGTATACAAAAACTGTTCTTACTTCTGAGCATGAAAACCATACATTGACACGAACCAAGAAGGTCAAACTCCAGTTTTGCCATCTTAGTAGCCATGAACCTGCTGTGAAAACAATGCATATCCTATTGATTTAGTGCAGTACAACTGATATAAATATTATTTACTTGTGCAGCAACTTGAAGTAGTTCTTAAATGACTCAAGTTTAGAGAAAAAAATAAATTGAGGCAGCTGGTAGGAAAGTGCTTTAATGTACACTATGCAAGAACTAGATATGAAAAATTACACTTGAAATGGTTGTTTTGTGAGAATACTAGTCATTGTTAAAGCTACTTTTTGCAAGTATTTATTCCTTTTTAAAATATTTTTCACTTCAGTTTGTGGCTGTTAACGTTTTGGACTCTATACGCATATAACAGAGAATGTATATAGATATCCTGCAGAGATGGATGGCGTTAATCCAAGTTGGCTTAATCATACTATGGTAAGGTTGATGCTTTCTCAGTGCTTTGAATTTAACTTTTTTTTTTCATTTATACATGCTGTTTATTCCTTTAATTATTGCTTTTGCTGAAACAGTTGCAGACAGCTTAGAATACAGCTTCGTTTCATCATCACATGAAGTGTAGGTAGTAGGATGATGAAAAAGCTTTTGTCTCCCGAAGTGCTCTCTTACTAATCATCACTAATGAAGCACCCCAAATTAATAACTAATGGGGATGGGGGAGGCCTAGAAGAGTGCAAGTTTCCATGCCTAAATTCCGTATCCAAGACCTGTCCCGTCACTCAACGGTTTCCCTCCTCAGCACAGAGGAAGAGCGACAGCACGGAACCAACCCCGGCTGTGATTTTGCAGGTGTCGCCATGTGCACGGGCTGGAGTTACGGCTGTGGTGGCATTAACTTCGCAAAGTGCAACGCTTCAAGTGCTGTTCTCTAAATGTATTTGTAACAGCTTGTACGTACTTGTAATACTTACTAAATTCTTAGATCTTCTTTAAGTTGTTGCATAACTTTTACTCGAATTTGCTTATTCTGTGTGCACCAGGCTTGTACCAGCCTGTTGGACGTGTTTGGCTTTGAGTCAGGACAGCTCTGGAGAAGGTAGCCCAGTTCTTTCGCAGGAATTCCGAGATGGTAAGTTTTCCCGCATATTCTTTTCATTTTCTTTAAGTGCTATGATATCTCACAGTTAAGTGTATAAAACCCATCCGTAGCCTGTAGGAAGTGTCAGACGGTGGTTACGGTACAGAGCAGATTCAGGCGGTTTATCTAGCTGGACTCTGCCACTTAATTTTGATGGACTCTGCCACTTAATTTTGATCACACCATCACGTTGTCTTTGATTTTGATTTTTAATTTTTCTAAATGGAAATCTATTATTCTTACATTAATGAAGATTTTATGGAATCTGTTTATTAGTTTAAAATGTTTATTACAGAATACCATGGAAGAAAATACTTTTGTCCCAACTGTACATGAAGAGTGTTCTATTACTTTATTTGCATAGAAGATACTTGCATTATGTTTCTATCTTAAACTCTCCTATTTGATTAATGTTGTTATTTGTTTTTCTTTTATAGTTTATCCCTTAGGTTGGATGAAATAAACTCATGAAAAACCCTCAGAAGACCACTTGGGAAAGCTACGTATTTTCAGTGAAGCCACAAACAGGAAACTACACTGGCCTGCCAAGGTATCACAACTTTTGAGCTGTGGGAGTGTCTCATCCCCAGGAGGAGAAGGGCCATTTTCTGGGGCAATTTTTAACTTTCGGGCTGTTTCTCGGTGGGTTGTCAGTTCCATCCAAGCAGCTGGGTCTCCTCAGCTGGGAGTTGGGAATTGCTGCTGTCAGGCCCAGCTGAGCAGGTTGGGACTGAACCTTGAGTTGCTGCTACTATTAAAGCTCCAAGGACTTAGTCCCAGAGCTGGGGTCTTGTGCTCTTGATTGCTGGGACCGGATCCTCCCCCTCCCAAAGAGGTGGCAGGTACAGTCCCAGTGAGAAGGACAGCATAAATCAGCTTAGAGCCAGGATCTACCTGTTCTCTGGCCCACAAAACTAAACAAAAATGATTTAATGGCTTGCCTTCACCACAGTTCTGTGGTCAGCCACCGACAGACGCAGGCTAGAGGGATCTCAAGGCTGTTTGATTTATAATTGATAATTGTCTCTATGATATTTAATATGTCAGCACTGATGACTAAGTCATCACTTTCATGCAGTAGTTTGTGTATGAAGCATTCTCAACTTTTCTTTCCAGATTGCGGTTTCTTTCCACCATGTCAAAAGATAGCTGATGGAGTTCAAGATTTCTGAAAGAAAGAGCTTTATATAAATTTTGGATCCAGGCACACGGTTTGAAGACCATGGGTGAATATATAACTCTGTGTTTGTGATTTAACATGTAATATGTTATGACCACTACCTGTCGTGGCTGGTTCTTCGAGGTTTTATGTTAGAAAGTTGCATTCAACAAATGTTTGATAGCATGGTGTGTTTTTATAAGAAATGTTGTCATCTTTAGGATTAACCAAGGATCAGATGTAGGGGAGAAGCGTGATTATTTCCAAACAACACAAAATTACCGGCAATCTCAAAGGACTTTAAAATATGTGGTTTTGTCTTTAATTGTGCTGTTACTGTGCTTGCTCATGAGTTGTGGGTGATAACATGTGATTATCATCTGCCTACTTGATCACATGCACATTTGTGATGCTGGCAAGAAAAAACATTATCTGGCTGATAACTGTCATATTATGCAGAGTTTAAGAGACTGTTTCCCAGACAACAGAATAGTCGTATCGCGTCCATGAGCCGTGCACCCTCCTGTATCTGCACTTCAGTCAAACACCCGCTGCCGGCTGCTGCTCCCACTAATGACATGGGCAAGATGGAACTGTTTGTATAGCTGTAATCAGGCTCCCTGAACCATGGAAGTCAAGGAAATCGCACAATAAATGAAAAAAAAAAGAAGTCAAAAATCATGGTTCTAATGAGTCATACAGCACATACCTTGTTACAAATTTTGCGTTGTGTTTTAAATTGAAACCAAGTCATTCACTATCCAAAAGCCATTTAAGGGCCATGTACCACCTGTCTGAGAGCCCTGCTGCAAAGTGTAACTGCAGTGCAGCGCTGTACCGTGGCGGATCCTGTCACTGTGGATCTCAGAACGTTACAACAAACCCCCCAGATCCCAGATGGATAAACCTGACCTCGAGAGCAGGCGGTTCGCTGCTGCTGAGGCCATGAGTGCCCAGCTGGCTGCCATCGTCCATTGAGTTTTACATTTGGTATGTTGGCAGGTGGGGGAGAAAGCTGGTGAGGAAAACAATTACTTGCATTCAAATGATCTGAACAGTGTTAGAGCCCCGTTAGCGGGGAGTGTTAGACAGTGCGTTTCACAACCGCCGTAGATGCATCGCTGGCTTGATAAGGAAGGTATTTGGCCAGTTTTGCACATGAGGCAACAGTGCTCTGAAGTTGTGCAGCTTTAAGCCTCTTAGGACTTTTTATGGCAGAAGAATAAAATAAAAGGAATCTGAAGATCAAATACTTGTTCCAGGGCTAGTGCCAGATCATTCTATTAAATGCACATTTTTAATGCACCCAATCTTAAATTAAATGTTCTGAAGCAAATATGACAGGGTTTGAATGTTTTTTTTTCTTTTTTTTTTTTGGGGGGGGGGGTGGGGGGCAGGGGGGGG
>VYZM01014470.1:98853-123652 GCA_013398915.1 Dromas ardeola | reverse complement strand
GGGAGCGGGGGGCGGGCGGGCGGTGCAGGGCGCCCTCGGCGCTGCCTTCGCCCACGGGGTCGCTCCGCGCTGTCGGGGCGTCGGGGCTCCAGAACCCCCGTGTGGAAGCTCACCCGAAGGAGACAGTTGTGAGAGGACAGCACCAGCTGCATAAACTACCCCGGTATTGCTGAAACCCGCAGGAGTTGCGGTCTCTCGCACTGTGGCTCAGGGAGTTCTTGCCGATGGTAAGGCAGGAGGCAGCTGAGCGCAGGAGTCCCGGTCACCGCGGTGCTGCAGGCACAGCTGCCCGGCCCCGGACGGACGCCTTCCCTCGGGGGGAAGGGGGGGGACACGTGTAGGGTTGAGAACTGGAAGTCGAGCTGCCTTAAAAATACGCATGGACTGATCTGTTGAGCTCTAATGGCAGCCCTGCTAAAAGCCGAGGGTGTGACGTTGTGTGTCGCCTCTTTGGGCAGCCATCCCTGGGAGACGGTGACGACAGCGGCCATGCAGAAGTACCCCAACCCCATGAACCCCGGCGTGGTGGGGGTGGACGTGCTGCAGAGGCAGGTGGACGCCGGCGGGAAGCTGCACAGCCACCGCCTGCTCAGCACCGAGTGGGGCATCCCCGCCATCGTCAAGTCGGTGCGTACCCCGGCGCGGGGCTGCGGGCGGGTTGTGACCAGGGGCCGTGACAGAGCTGTATCGCTTCATAACGCCAGTGGGTTAAAAATGAAGGCGTTTATGTCTCGGGAAAGCTCAACAGCCGCAACCACGGCGATGTCCCCAGAGCCACAACTTGCCTGGATCTTGGGTTGCTTCCATCTTGAAAATGACACCTACCTCTATTTCATAGTCTTATTTTAAGCTAAACCCTAATTCGGTTGTCTTGGTGTCTGTTTTATACGGTAACCACTATTTACACATTTATATACACGCTAACAAAATTGCAGTTGGTTTGCATAATTAATCCTGTATATGTTTGCCTGTCCCCTAGCTCATTGGCACGTGCAGAACAAAGACCTATGTCCAGGAGCACTCTGTTGTTGACCCAGTGAAAAAAACAATGGAGCTTAAATCCCGTAACGTGAGTAGCTGTGTTTGTGTAACTGAAATAGATTACAGATTCTAGTAAATTTGAAAAGGAAAATCATCTTGAAAATTACTTGAAAATTGCCTTAGAACAACAGAAACTGAAGGTTTAAGTAATGTGTTTGTAGTTGACCAGTTTGGTTTTTCAGAAAAGAGCTACTGGCTTGTTGGACCTTGTCAGGACCAAAGCTGGACACACTGATGAGCAGACAGTGGTAGTTTGGGGCAGGGGGGAGTGTTAAGAACAAGATTTTAAAAGCCATTTGGTGTACACTGTCACCATTTCCTAATCGTGTGACATTTTGCTCTTTGTACTACTCCATCTATCAGATGCCACTGTTGAAATGTTCTTTGCAATGTGGTGGCGTATATTGGTAAACGATGCAAAAACTTAAAAGAACTAGACCAGCAGATGCTGAACTTGGAGATTTCTCTGTCTTGTTCTACAACCCTAATACTTGCAGGAAAACTATAGTGTTTAAATCGGATATAAACATACAGTTTTGAATGTGCAGTTTTATTTACTACATTCCTTTAATATTTTCATCAAGGGGTAATCTTGTCTCGCATTCTGCAGATTTCATTTACAAACCTGGTGTCAGTAGATGAGAGGCTCGTCTATAAACCACACCCCCACGAGCCGGACAAGTAAGTACCCTTGTTCTGAGACCGCCCTGAAGTAGCGCAGACTTTGGCTCTGAAAATGCCCATGGTTTCCCATGAGCAGAAGCTGAGGTTTCCATCACCTTTGCTATGGTAACTTGCCTAAAAAAGAATTAAATGGACTGCCATTTTCTGTAGTGGCATTGCTTCTCCAGAGCACAAGGGACTCTCGTCTTTTATTTTACGAGTAGAGGCATAACGCAGGTGAGCGCGTTGGAAGCGGGTTGTGTTTATAGGGCAAGAAGTTCTGTGTTGTGCGGCAAAGCTGGTGGGGGATTGTACTTGGTGGGGAGGAGTGAGTTTCTTCCAGCAATGCATTCTTGTTTAAACTACTCAGACTAATTTAGTTTCCTGCTCTCTGTTTCAGAACCATTTTGACACAAGAAGCAATAATATCAGTAAAAGGTGTCAGTCTCAGCAGTTACCTAGAAGGGCTAATGGCAAACACAATTTCCTCCAACGCTAAGAAAGTAAGCGTGACCCTCGTGTGAAATGTGTGCCCGCTGGCTAAATGACAGAGGGAATACAAATCTCTGGTTTACTTTTTGGCTTTGTCAACAACCTTAAGAAGGGTCTGCATAGTTCTGGTGCCTTTACTGTAGAGACTGAATGCTCGGCTTGCTGAACTTCCTCTTTGTTTTTTCCCTCTTGTGATGGAGATAATAAATTATTATTGGCAAAGCTCTCTGAACCTTCACTGGAAAAACATCTCCAGTCACTTAACAGTCACTCTCTTGGTGCCATCTGTTAGTTTTTGCTATTGAAAAAGGATATACCTCCAGACAGGTGTGAAGGAGTTATGTGGGAGTAATGAAGCGGTGTTTTAATTGAGAGCCTGCCCTCTGGGAACCCAAAGATGTCTTGAGTTCAGCCTCAAGAATGATAAAACAATGTGGTTCATAATGCGAGCACTGCTGACATAAGGACTTTTTTTGTGAAATGTAAGGCAGTCCATGTTCCTGCAGTACTCTGGTTACTGAAGTAAAAAATATCACTGAGATGTGTATTTCTGTACCTTTTCTCCCTTTTTCAACTGTTGCGTCTTTAGTCATTTTCACTAAGGCAGGATTTAACCTATTTACTTATTTGCTAAGATTTATACACTGATAAACTTTTCTTTAACTGTAGGGCCGTGAAGCATTGGAATGGGTAATTAATAGACTGAACGCTGAAATTGAAGAGTTCACAGCTTCAGCAAGAGGAACCATGAGGAATTCAATGGCGGCAGCAGCATTTGTAGAGAAATGATAGTAAATATTACCTGTATTATTAACGAGGTTTAACAATCTGAAGCTTTTCTCCAAACCTAAATACATGTATCCTTTGTTATTTAAAGGCATACCTGTGTATTAGGTGTGTTTCACATTTAATTTGGAGAAAAGCTGAATTCTTACTAATGAGGCTGATGCACAAAGCCTGGTTTAATGTATTGGTTCAGCTGGACCGGATTTCGGTTGCAGATGAAGAAATAATTTTCAAGTATAGTTCCTATATTTACATGAACACTAACTTATAATGGTTTCGTATATGAAATCGCCTCATTTAGCGATGAGGCTAAGTATGGTGGAGAAGACTGGCATGTTAGGTTAACTTCTGTGGAATTTTTATTTTTGTGTGACTTACGGACTACCTCTTTTGGGACCAAGCCCAAAATTAAGCAGGATGGTTTGTTCCGGCATTGTTCTGTTTGTTAATTTTTGATAGTTGTGTGATACGACTTGGTTTAACAGGAGTTTATTACTTGATGCTTGAAATACAAAAGAATGTATAAAATATTTTTTGATAAGGTTTTTAACTTGTTTGACTGGTTGAGCTAACATGGTACTCAAATTGGATTTTGGTCAGTATAGGTAAAACATACAAAGTGTCTCTTATCTAGTAAGACCTAAATTCTGTTCCTAATTGCGACATTAATGAGCTGGGCTTGCAATAACTTAAATTTTATCTTAAACTTCTAGAATAAGTATCTCCATTTCTAAAAGCCTGCTGAATAAAGGGGTACAATAAGCACAGAGCCTTAAAATCCTGCAAGCTGCTAGGGCATCTAGGAATGGTAGGTGTTCACTTGAAAATTGCAAAGAACCACTTAAAGGACTAAACAACCTTTGAGAAGTTGGCTAAAGAGATACCTAAACATAAGAGGAAGTGATGTTAAAGAATGTTAACGATACACTCATTAACTTGATTGTGCTCCAAAAATAACCTGTTACATCAACTGAGTACTTTGTAGTCCTTTAATTTAACCGTAGTGTTCCAAGTTCCAGAAGGTCCTTTACCTTTTGAACTAATTTGCTCTCTAATACGAGGCTCTTCAAATGAAAACCTTGAGAATAAAAAGTTTTCTACAGTTTGTGTTTGTTTCTTGGTACTCGTTGTAGATTCCTGGTACTGTCAGCAGTCACTAGCTGTGGGAACGCGAGGGTCAGACCTTGAGACCCCTCCTTTCCCAGAGTACCAGGCTGCTGGTAGAGCTGCTGCCCTCGCAGGGGCTGGCTGGCCTGGGAGCCTCCCGCGGTGTGACGGAACCAGGGAAGGACGCAGCCCTGGATTAGCTGGTGCTTGTGTTTTGGTGCCAGAGGCTTTTTCTGGAATTCTGATTCTAAGCTTACCAGTAATTTCAAGACTCTCAGCCTTTCAGAACTGTGATGTCACCTGTTCCAGCACATTTTACGTTGCATGCCATTTCTGTTCTATCAGAATTGCCTGTTGAATGGTGTCTGCTATATAGAGAACCAGAGCTTATTTTAAGTGCTAAACACATGGGAACACAATCTTCTGTAAGATTTGTGTAGGGGGGAAAAAACAGGTGTGTGTACATATATAACTTCTAAAAATTTTACTATTCTAAATATTTTTCTAAAAAGAAATGGTTTGAGACTACCTTAATAAATTGAAATCATTGAGGTTTGCCATGCTTTTACAGGAAGTTATTACAACTGACATAGCACTTCAATTTAAAAAGTGTATGTGAAACTTCTTCAAAACTGTACCAGCATTTCTGATAAAAACGCAATGCGTGAAACTCATTTTAAATGTTTGTTTAGCCATTAGCATCACTTAACATTTTAAAGTCAATTTTTTCTTTTCCTAATTTTTCTGCACTGAGGACTATAGTATGAACTCACAGTTTGCCCTTGCACTGAAAAAAACTTTAATTTTTGTAAGCATTCAACAACTTCCTGAACAATCGTAATTTTCTTTATCCTATTTTATTTCTATGCCTGCATTTTCATTCTGTCAGAGAGTATGGCTTTCTGTATGTGGCTCTTTTTAAATAAAATCTTATCCGAGTTCTGAGTAGTTCCTGAAACTTTCTGATCTATTGGTTTTTTCCAACTGCTAGGTGAGTAACCTAAAATGAGGAGGGTGAAGAAATACTCTGGAGTTAGTAGCTTCTTTTATTGAAATGCATATCCTAAAATGCATGTTTACAGCTGCTGTGGTCTTTTTTGCTTCTTAACTGCTTTTCTGCAGATTTCAGTTTGCTAGATCCCATGGAAGGATTTTTGTCTACTTGGACTGCGATTTGTGTGCTACAATTTACCTGCTAAGGAATGTATCTCTGCACATGGAATCTAATGCTCGCTATTGTTAAGAGCAGAAGAAAAGAAAGTGTTTGGGTCCGTCCAGTCAGGTAACAGCTCGTCTGTTTACCCACCATTCTCAACAGGAGACTGCACCTAAAGCAGCTTTGCTTGAGGCGGGGCAGGGGACTGTGTGCGCCGCAAGGCCAGCGTACATGCTGCCCTGTCAAAGGAGAAGGAAGCAGATGCCTGCCCTGTGCTCGCTATGCCTACCTACTCGGAGGGTTTCTTTGCTTCCCGGTGGATCAGCATCACAGAGCGCTGCAGGGCTAGGTCACGGCTGGCAATGCTCGGGTGGAGGTAGGGTGCCATGGCTGAATGCAACCGTACTGCAGTGAGCGTGACCCGAGGTAATGCAGAGAAGCTGTGGGGCTCTGGTGGTCAGAAGGAACGGAGGAGGTGGGTGAGAGAAAAGAGCTACTGCCAGAGGGAAAAAACTAAAGGACCAGGAAGAAAGAAAAAAGGAGAGGGGAGGGGGCAGAAGGGTTAGAGGTGGAGGAATGTGATGTGAACAAATCGGTGTGGTCTCTGGTGGTTCCCTACCTGCTTCAGCTTGCCTAAATTAATTCATGTTTTACCTTATCTGCAGATTTATGCTTCTAAATCAGTAAAATTTCACTCACCCATATAACTTTACTGAGAAATAGAACAGAAGTGGGTAAGCTTTAGATCCAAAGCTCAATGGCCTGGAGAATATTTAAGATGGCACTGTTAAACCTTTTGTTCTCACTGCTCGCCTTCTGAAGCTTTCAGTAATAAATCATTACGTTTCCCTGCTGTTCATTGTGTTACCTATTTTGGATGACTTCCTCACGTTCCTGTGACCCCTTAAATACTCCCAACACAGCTCTTAAGGATTTCTACCAGGAGGAGGAACATGCTACAAGTCTCCAAAGCATCCTTCTAAAGCAAGTTGCATCTAGAAATGCTATTACTAGTAATTTAAAACCAGAAGTTTAAATTGTAGTAACTGGAAGTTTGAGGTGTTGGCAAGCTTAATGCTCTCTTCTGTTGAGACTGAACACTTGCATCATCTGCTGATTTTACTGGAAACACAGTGCTCTTGAATTCTCAAATATTCATATGGATATAGCCATATGCCTATGGAAAGCTGCTTCTGAACGAAACTGCTTACCTGATTTGTAGCTAAAAGTTGAAACAAGGAATACAAAAACTACTTTTTCTCAGGTTTGATATAAGAATTGGCCATACCAGCGGTGGGATTTTGGTGCTAACTTAGTAAGATTTTTTTACTGTAAATTAAATTCACCTTGTCCTTCAATTCGTGATCTAAACAGGCTCGGTATGGCTAAAGCAGCAGTATAATGGATTAACTTGTTTTACATGAACAGCAAGGCATTCTAAGAAGAACAGGTCCATAGGGTTTTAATATTTTTAAAGGTGTGTAGTTGTCTAGCTTCCATGTACCCATCTGCACTATAAACTTGTTAAAGACTTGTGTTTGTGCACCTTGCTAATTGCCTGCTGCTGTCGTGTTCTGCAAGGTACGGCTTTTGACAATCTGAAATGATGAAAGCTGCTACCATGGAAGAAAGCAAAATCCTAAATTTACTGTGACACTGAAACAGCTTGTGTCTATATGAACACTAAAACAGTACCACTTTCTTCAGTCAGCAGTAGAAATGAAGTACTTTTAAAAATGCTTAATTTACCTGAGAAGTATTTCTTCTTGCTGACAATGGGTGTCAGCAGCTGTTCAGTAACACAGCAGTTAACTATAAATGCAAATCAGTTGTTTGTTTTGGAAAAAACAAAAAAAACTTTAATCGCCATTTCCTACAGCATAGCTGATGTGTCTCTTGTGGTCTGTACTTGCAGTTAAGCTAGCATATTAAGTCTAGCATATTTCCAATAAATGTCATATTCGGTAAACCTAAGCACCAGTGTCTAGTAACCGCAACCTTTCACAGACCCTGGCATTGACAGCTGGGCGGTTCAAAGGCAAGAGCAGCATCCTGTTGAGGTTCACATTTACAGAAGAACTGAAGAGTGCCGATAAAGAGAGCTTGTGTGAAAGCAGAGTCATTTTAGGATCCTTCTGTTTATCAAGGTCAAGGTTGTTCTTTCACTTCCACAGGACCTGTTAATTTCTTTCTCAAATAATTTGATAGCTTTGCTTTATATGTTGCCATAGAATTGAATTACTCTAAAGGTGAGATTACACGTTACAACTAAGCTGAACTAATTGCTTACCTTCAATGCAAGGAAATGGTCCTGTGTCTGTCTCTCTGCCTGCCTTCTTGTTCCTGGCTGTGCTGTCCTGCTTCTTCCATTGCACTGAAGATCAAGGTCTTCACACCCTCTGTTGAGCCAAGTCAACTTGTTGAGCCAAAAAAGCCATGAATATTGGAAGCAATATAATCTTTATGCAGCCAGCAGCAAGATGAGACACACTGAAAGAGGAGAAACAAAGGATCTCCTTACTTACAGGAAGCTATCGGGTGGGCTGAAATTATATTGCGTCTGCAATGTGTATTACAACAATGTCATGTTGCATCTACTAGAAAGAGTATTTGATGCTGTAAACAATGTATGTTATTATAACAGAAAAAAATTACAGTTTTGTAAAACAGTAACGTTGTTAAGTTAAAGTCCTTCTCAGACACATATACCACAAGAGTTCAGCACAAGATGGCTTTTTTACATTTTCTTTTTCTCCAGAAAGGTTTGACAGTCCTTTGATCAAAAAGTTCAAAAACACTGAAAAAATAGTATCAGCTAGATAATATATGTATTACCCAACTGAATATATCAGCTAGAATATAATAAAATGAACACGTGTACCCAAACCTTTTTACACCGAATCAAATTAAACAATTGCCCCTGCAGTGAACTTTGATATTCCTAGAGCCTGTTCAACTTTGTGGACACCCTGGTAAGAAATCCGTTTTATAATATGGCAAGTAGCATCATTTGGGTGAGTTTTTGTTAACGCAGTTTTTGGGGACTATGTAGATACTGTTTACCTGTGAGATAACCGCTTTGCTTTACCTAGATTTAAACTCATTTACACATAGCAGCTGCAGCAAAATCTAGTAGGTATGTTGTGAAATTGGGAGTAAGGAAGCGTGTATCAGAACCCATACTTGGAATTAATTTATATTTTATAGTCGTGTCATATTCTGAACGATCTAGCTGAAGTACTAGAAGCACATAACCTTCTTAGCCTGATGCTCCATACAGTTTTATTTTCTCTATTCATAATTGACAGTTTTGAGGGACATTCAGCAAGCTATGCGATTTCCCTGCTTTTCCTGTGAAAGGATAGAACAAAGAGAAGCAGTGTGCTACTGCACAGGTGATGTTATTTCCCTCTCTACAAAGTGAGATGCAATAATGGCTCTTATTACCTAGGCACCTAAGTCTCCCTTGTCTTTCAAAGAAGTGTAAGCACCTGTGAGACTTAAAAATTTCTGAAAAACAGGCTCCAGCCATTGATGTCACCTACTGTTTTTAAAACTTTTATTCACTATTATTAACTGTGGATAGAATGTTTTACATCGTTGTGCTATTTTAATGTAACAACATTTAAAAAGTAACATAGCTAACAAAAGTTATTAAGCACATTAAAACAGGAAGTAAAGCACAAGATTCTTAAAACTTGAGTGTACCTGAATTCTGCTCTGCAGATCCTGGGTCCCTCCAGAGCCTCTTTATGCCAGATTTTGTGGAATGGACAGCTGAGAACTTGGATGGCACTGCAAAATTATTTTACTTTGAATCCAGGTGTCCAAATGTTAAAAATTGTCTTCATCTGCTTCATCAACTAACCTTCCAAATGTTGTCCTGTAATAGGAAACAGCACAGAACTGCAACTTTATCTTAAGATTAGAGCTGATTTTGGAGTTCGTTTTCTGCTGGTGCTCTGTGCGGAGTGCTGTACTTAGACGAGAGGAGATTTAATAGGAGATGACCCGTATTGTCATCAGCATGGCATGATTTCCAGTTGCTGTGGAACAGATTAGGGTCATCAGCAGAGAGAACAGCAGAGCTTTACCAGCACAGCCCAGTATGGCTTACCCAGACAGAGAAAGGAGATAAATCCACAGCTATCAAAGGTAGGAAGCATTATTACTGACCTGTACATTTTATACAATAGTGACCATAATTCCATGTTTCTTGACAGTGTTATTTCATTGGAAAATGTGCCGTAACTTGGCCATTTTAAGTTAAGGCAGAAGGAACACAGTGAAGGGATGATGGAATTTAGTCTGTTGGAAATCACGTTGATACTGGCTTTTTATTGTATTGGACTTTGCCTTTTGTATAATTGTTTGTCTTCCTCTGTACGACGCACTTGAGAATCTTTTAAGATAAAGTCAGTTACAAAATTATAGTGTTGTTAGATAGCAAGGGTCGGGTTTTTAGGTTTTTAATTATTTTTGTTCTTTTATTAAGAATATAGGACAGCAAGCAGACTTGTAATTTGATCACAAATTATGCATGTTAAGAAGAATTTGTTTCTTTTGCCTTTTAATCTATAAACATTGTACTCTTGATAGAACTACAACCACGTTGCATGAGCTCTAAAACTACAGATGCATTATGAATAAATATTAAGTGTATTCAAGGACTGTGTCAGGTCTCATCATTAGTACATAAGCAGCTTTTTTTCAGCTTGATAATTTTTGAGTTGTGCTAAATCCCCACAGTTTTAATATTTGCATAGTAAGACATCATTCCTTTCAACTTCAGCCCGTGTTCAGCAGACACCTGCTTCAGTTAAGAGGTGACCTCAGTGGGAGTTCCATCCATGGTGATTATGTTAAATCCATTACACATGCATCTGGACCTCAGTTTTGTAATAGCACGGGCAAAGCTTGGGCGGATTCACCTGAGAAGCTGCAGCCTCCTCTATGTGTGTATCTTTCATGGTTTTGGTCCATAAAAATCCTTTTGTGTTGACTCTCTGAAAAACTGAATGCGCATTCCTGTGCCTACGTCTGGAAAGACAACAGCAGGTTTCACCTACTCTCTGCTGTGCAGCACAGTCTTGAGATGAGAGAAGGCAGCTGTAGATCAGCCCCTTGACCTACTCATACTATAATTAGATGCACCTTTATGAACTGAAATATAAGCTGTTCTGTTCCCTTTTTAACTAGATGTCTGCCTTCTATCAGAAATTCTCTTTAGAATATTTTTATTAAACAATTCAAACTAACCACCAATAAAAAATTACTGTTATTACAGTACAGGTTTTATGTCCAGAGGTATAAAATAAAACTAATAAAATAAGACCTCTTTTTATCTGAAAAACAAGTAGAACTGATGTTGCTGAAATGGGTATTTCTTAGTGGCAGAATCAGTTTAGCATACTGCTAGCTTCCAAAAATAAATCCTGCATGCACTGCAGAGAAAAAATACTGTTTTCTTTGCCATTTTTGTTAGCATCGTCAGGAAGAACCAAATTTTTTTAGTTAGATGTTATGAATCAAGAGGAAATAACCCCTCATACCTTTATTGTCAGAGGCCCAGTTTGACTTGTTGCCATTTACAACCATGTATTTTTTTTAAATCTCTCTCCATAACCAGTAAACAGCCTGGTATCTGAATATCCTATGGAATCTGGAAAAGAAGAACAAAACCATTTTAATTTCCATTCTATTACATAATTATTATTTTATTCCAGACCTTCAGGACAGGGAGATGGCATTTGACAGGAGGGTATTCTTTGTCAGGCTATCATAGATGCTAAAAGCTGGTTGAACAAGGACAGATATGCCAAGACAGAATAATATCAGGTACTGTATGTATTATTGTGTACCCGTACTTCTGTACTGGTCCTCTGTGAAGGAGCACCATTCTAAATAAGTCTGTGAGCTCTTAGTACCAGAGTTTTTCTGCACCAAACAGCTAAAAGACACAACGATTAAAACTGTATGCTTACTTATTTTCAAAAGTAATATTATTTGGGTTCATTATGTCTTTTTGTTCTGTTTTGGCATGTTATTGGAGTTCTTTAGTTTAAAACACTTCTGATTTAACACCAGTCATGTTGTGGATTTACTTGGCTTTTCAGTGTCATCTCTTCAATCTGCCTGGACCTCCTTGGTCTCACTTTTTTGGCCTCCCTGGACCCCTCCAGTGTCAAGACTTCAGCCTCCTGGGAACTTTTTAAAATCCCCTTTTCAGATTCTTTGGATTTATCCAGTCTGAGCTCTTCGTCCTCTGTGGACTTTTCCAGTCTCACGTCATCTTCTCTGGACCTTTCAAGTCTCACATCTTCAGCCTCTTCGGACTTCTCCAGTAGTTCCTCTTCAATCTCCTTAGAGCTCTCCAGTCTCACCTCTTCAGATTCCTGGGAGCGCTCCAGTTTCAGCTCTTCGATCTCACTCGACCTATCAAGTCTCACTTCATCAGGCTCTCAGGATCTCTCTGGCAACAGTTCTTCAATCTCCTTGGATCTCTCAAGTCTCACCTCTGTACCCTCCCCAGATTTCTCCAGTCCTACTTCTTCACCCTCTCTAGACCTCTCCAGTCTCACTTCTTTACCCTCCCTAGATGTTTCCAGTCCCACCTCCTCAGCTTCCCTGGACTTTTCCTGTACAATCCCTCCATCCTCACTGGGTGTCTCAGATCACACCTCCTCAACCTCTTCAGAATCACTAGATCTCACTGATTTTAACTATTTCGTGTTTCCGGGCTCCTCTGAATTACCCTCATCAACCTCTGGGGATGTTTCTAATCTCATCACTACACCCTTTCTGGATGTCTCCACGCTCACTTTCCAGAATGCCTCTTCCCTCACTCCCTCAGTGTCTTTGGACATTTCCAATCTCACCACTCGAGTTCCCCCAGGCCCATCCACCCTCTCATTTCTGGATGTTGCTAATCGCACTGCTTCAGCTTCTCTTGATCTCTGCATCTAACTCTCTTAACACACCCCTTCTTCTCACTGCAACCTCTCTGTATCTTTCTAAACTTTCCTCCTCTATGTGCTCTTTCCTAAGTTCTGTCTCTGAAAGTTCTTATCTGCAGAAAGTTTAAGGCTTTGCAAATATATCCTAGCATCTAAACAGAACTGGGCACGAAAACAGGTCGTAGAAATCTATAACGGTGCCTTGTTCACAGCTGCATAAATATCAATACATATTCTGGAATTTTTGTGGAGCACAATTTCTGTCACTAATCTAATTTACATTCTGTTTCAGCATGGTACCTCTCCCAAAAGTTTGCTTTTTTTTAATTCATGCTGAATTTTTTATCTATCAAGATCAACAAACAGTAAATAGAGCTAAATGTGCAGATAATTGCATCCAAGTATTTCCATTACAGATTTAAATCTGAGCGCACTGCACAGAATTGTCGGCAGAGGCATTTCACATGGAGGTACAGAGAGGGTAGATGTGGTGGGGAAAAAAACTGGGGGAAAAAGAGCGGGTGAAAGAGAAGGGGTACGGAGAGGAATTGGAGGAGGTGCGGGGCGGGAGCAGAGGGACACGTAGCTGGAAGAAAGGTGTCCAACTCTGCTGGCATAATTTTTTTCCTCCAAGCCATATTTGTGTGCTGGGCTGCCCATGAGCCTTTAAATAATCTTATTGGTAATTATTTTACCTATCAAAACATCAGATGTTACCATTAAACCAGCATTTGTATATAACATGCCTGTTATCAAGCTATGTAATTAGTGCTTTACATGTGTTGCACCAAATATCTTGCATAGGTAGCACGGAGGGGCTTCCTTATATCTTCGGTGCTTTCTTGTATCTTTTTGGTACCATTGTTACAGTTGGGTTTTAGAAAACAAGTATGTTTTGGTTCAGTATCAGCTCACTGGCACCCTTTCTGTGTTAAAAGCGCTGTAATAACAAATGTTTTTAAATTGATTTAATTTTTACAAGTTGGAAAGCTTTGCTCCAATATGCCATGTCTGTCTCAAAAGTAGGCTCACACAAAAAATAAATAAGGATATAAATGCATGAAATAAGAATTATTTTCTGCCTCATTTAACTAGTTACTTCTTTAAAATTAAGTAGGAAAGATTGTAATACATGGATTTTAGAAATGAACCCCAAATTCAGTAGGAGCAAAGTTGTTTAGATGGAAGGAATGTAGCATCCTGAAGCATCCACTTCAAAAATGTTGTCACAACTAGCACTAACTAGAGTCTTCTTCAGTAACTTCAGTAGAGAGATTAAGTGGGCAAATTAAGGATAGAAAATTCTTCCCATCTTCCCACTCTTTCTTCCTGGTTGGTGTTCTTACTAATTACACTAATAGGCAATCTTCTCTTTCTGTCATACGCTATCCTGGAGACAGACTCTGACATACCTGGCGAACAATTGCTCTTTCTGTTCTGGGGATCTATACTGACATGCTGATGTGTGGATTGTTAATTGCAGTGGCTCTGGACTAAGCGAGATCTCTAATAAAACTGAAAATTACTCTCTGCTTTAAGAATTTGCTGTGAGAACATCGCTGCGCAGTGACGGGAAATCACGGTGTCATTTCCAGGGATTTCCACTTCAGCAGACACCAAAATTGGCAGGAAGACACATGGCCTCTCTGCAAAGAGAACCAGTCACCAGCGTTTCCTCAAGGCCTGTACGGCTTCTGGGGGATTCTTATATATTTTATGATGTGGTTTGTCTCTGGTCGAAAGGAATAGAGAGAAGAGGTATACATACTTCAGTGCAAGGATTTAATAAAAACCCAATCCGTAATCTCCTTAAATCCTTAGTCCTCATTATTTACTGGAACATTAGATTAGGACCAAATTGCTTCTTCATCAAACATGATTCACATCTTCTTGTAACTTTTTGCTGATTCTATATGGAAAATTGCTTATTTTTCCATCAAGTCTCAACTGATGATGATAGCTTCCGGTTTGCTATGTTGTCTTTTATTAAAATAATTTCAGGTGTATGCATAAACGGTCTTACATCCAGAGGAATCCCATACCAAGACATTGTGTCCGATGGGATAAAACTATGAACATGGCACAGCTTGGCCACAGACCGATTGAAACTCCAAACTGAAGACAGTCTGTGTTTATAGAAATTATTGGCTCCACATGCCTGTAAACTGTTTTCTTCTTTACAACATCATCTAGGAAAAACTAAGAACTGATGGCATGGGTAACGACGACTGATTTAACTAGAAAAAACATGCTTTAAACCACTTACTTGGATTCTTAGATTACAACAGGACTACTTAGGAATAAGTTAATATGTAACTAACATAATTGCCACATAACTAGCCATTAGCATCATAGAAGAGCCAGGCTTTAATTTCTGTTCTTTAGTTAATTAACGTGCAGAGTATTTCTGGCAAATTACCGGCTCCGAACCATGGAAGACCACACCTCCCCCGACTTTTCTGGCCGCCCGAGGCACGCCGCAGCTAGCCACACCTGCAGGCGGGGCTGAGGCCTCCCCAAAGGGGAAGGCCCCAAGCCTTTCCCCAGCGGTTCCTACCGTGGGGAGCAGGGAGAACAGGCACACACCCCGGCGCCCCCGGGAGGGCAGGCCCCGGCCACCTCCTCCCCCGGCGGCGGCACCGCCAAGGCCCGCGGCACAGGGGCCGGGCCCCGGGACGGCGGGCGGAAAGGGCGGGCCCCGCGGAGCTCACTCAGCCCTCTGATTGGTCGCCGCCGGAGAAGAGCGCTTGTGACTGGAGGGGGGACTGAGGAGTTGCCATTGGTCAGCCTCCCTGAGGTAATTCGGGTTCCGATTGGCGGGTGGATCACTCCTGCTTGTTGATTGGCTAGGGCGCCGCGCTGCGGTCTCTCCCCTTCCGGTGGGCGCTGACCTTGCCGGCAGCGGAGCCCGCACGCCCGCAGCCATGGTGGCCTACTGGCGGCAGGCCGGCCTCAGGTACCGCCGGCGCGGCGCCGAGCGCGGCTCCCTCGCGATAGATGGGGCGGCCGGAGGCGAGGGTCTGGCGGGGCGGGCTGGGCTGGCGGGGTGGCGGCGGCGGCGCCTCTGGCGGGGGCGGAGGCGCCTGTGGGAGGCGTTTGACTCTCAGCTTCGCTTCCCCCTGTCGTTAGTTACATCCGGTACTCCCAGATCTGTGCCCAGGCGGTCAGAGCGGCCATGAAGCCCCAGTACAAAGCGGAGGCAGAGAGGGCGGCGATGGCCACTGTGAAAACGGTGAAGCCCAAGGAGGAATGAAATGGAAGTAAATGGACTGGGCCGGGGCGCCTCAGTGTAGCGTTTTATACGAGAGGCGTTGGCTTCCCGGCGTGAGTCGGGTCCATGGCGGTCTGTAACTGCTGGGCTCGTTTCGTGCCGTAGGTGGGAAATCGGCCCTGATCTTCCTGGGTGAGCCGGGAAGGGATTGCTGGGGGGTTCGGGAGGGATTGCCGACGGCTTTAGTGCTGCTTATGCGGGTGTCTGAGTCCTGGCGGTCTGTGGGATGGGAAACTGTGTAATCGCATCAGTTGGCTGAAGTGGGATGTTCTCCCATCAAGCTTCGAACGATCTGGGGTTTGGTCAACGTTGTTATGGCCTAGTGCAAGACTGCCGGGTTTCTGTAGTGACATTCATAGGTTTCCTGTCTCTTCACTAAGCCAAGAGACAGCCTCTGAACTGCTGTTTCCCTGATCAGCAGACCTATTTGTGTAAGGGTTATTGGCTGGCTGTGAAAGACAGATGCTACTTGCACCTTTATTTGTGACATTGCATACATCATGAGCAGCTGAAATTTCTTCTAAGAACAGCTTCTGTTCCTGATCTGAGATTAAATGTTACTGCCTTTTGTTTGAAACATACCTTGTCTATACTCTTGAATCAAATAACTCACATTTTAAATCTCTCGTAGGAACTGGTCTGCGTGAATATTCTCACAGCAAACTGCAAAGCTGTAGGCAAGCTCAAGACTCTGCATTACAATGTCATCAGGTTAAGTGTTTGACTTGCCTCTGTATGTAAATCAGCATGCTAATAAAAGTAATTTCTGTTAAACAAATGAATGTGTGGAAAGTGTTGTTCCTCTTGAGACAAAGTACTCCACTTTGCAGAGACATTTGTCTTTCAGTTGTGTAAAAACAGAAGGCTGTTTTTATCACAGTCTAGCATTCAGGAGCAACATACATTTATTTTAAGGCAAGTCTCTTGTTGGATTTCACGCTGGTATTTCAGATACATCGATGAGATGTAACTGTTTAAAACTCCTGCCTACCTCATTTCCATGATTAATGATTACTTTGGAGAAAAGTTTTCTTCACTAAAACCGATGGATACTGGGGGCAAAGGGACGCGCATCCCCTAGGCAAGGATGGGGGGTGATGCTCCATCTGCTCTTGGTGCAGGGGGTCACTGCCAGCAGCGTGGGTCTGGGGAGAGCTGGCACCGTCCTGCCACCCTGTGCCTGCACAGCAGGGCCAGGGCTGTCCCTGCACGGGGGGAACGTGGCACGCGCGCGGAATGGGCTTCAGCTCCCGGGTCGTTGGAGCACTTCCGCTGTCGACTCAAACTCACAGTTTAATAAACTCTCTTCACAGAGCATAATAAAACAAATTCCATATACATTACATGAAAAAAGTTAGTCCTTACAAGAATAAACTGATTTTTGTCTATCATACGTTTCAAGTATTAAAGTACTTTATATGGTATATAATTTTTATTTTAAAGAATATTATAAATACAGTCTGAAGTAGATGGCTGTGAATGGCAACTTTTTCCTGAAGTGAAGATACGTTCTTGGTTTAGTGATTGCCATTGGACTTACTAACTAGCTGCAAACCATTCCATCCACTTTGCTGTGCCGAATGACAGGAAGAAAATTTACAATAGTTAGTACCCGGAGGGGAAAAAAAAAAAACAAACCCACAGTAAAACTTTTACAGAGTGTTCACAGCTTTGTATGCTAATACAACTCAACCTATAGTTCGAAATAGAAACAAACCACACAAGGATAATGAATCCAAGCTCTGCAATAATATAAGCCAGCAAAGTGACAGAACTATTCAAACACTTTAAAAAAAAAAAAAGTAAGGCTGTGCACATTCAGTCTTTTGCCCCGCATTGTCCCCCCAGCCGCAGGAGCTGGGCATGGCAGCCGTGGGTCACTGTGGGGAGCCCTGCCGCTCTGCAACAGGGGCAGGAACACAGTGGGACGGTGTCTGCCCCAGAATAAATAAATGTGATGAGTTGATGGCGTATTTTGCTGTTGCTGATCCTGATATATACACACAGAGGGGTTGCGTATTACCCTCAGTATCTGGCGATAATACTCTAAAAGTGAATATATTTACAAGAAAGGCTGTTACGAGACAACTTGTCTTCATAGTGGCTCTTTTGGGAGAGATTCAGTGACAACAGTTGCTCGGGGGAGTAAAGCATAGCTGCCATTAATTTCAAAAGCATTGTATTGTAATATTGGGTATATTTCGGCCAGATGCAGAGAAGAACTTCTTAAGAAAGGTGTTATTTTCAGCATGCAGCTGATGGCCACTGCGTTTTCTTTAGTGATTGCCAACAGGCTGGTTCGGAGAGTGTTCTGATATTACCATTGGTTTTACGCTGCTTCCTTTTCCGGGCTGGCTTCCACTTCTACCTCTTCGTATTCCTCAACATCCGCAGTGGCATCCTGGTACTGCTGGTACTCAGACACGAGGTCATTGGTGTTACCTTCTGCTTCAGAAAACTCCATCTCATCCATACCTTCCCCAGTGTACCAGTGGAGAAACGCTTTTCTTCTGAACATGGCTGAGAACTGTTCAGAAACCCTGATGAAGAGCTCCTGAATGGCTGTGTTATTGCCAATAAAGGTTGCTGCCATCTTCAGTCCTCGTGGGGGTATGTCACACACGGCCACTTTGACGTTATTAGGGATCCACTCCACAAAGTAGGAACTATTCTTGGTCTGGACAGCCAGCAGCTGCTCATCCACCTCTCTGGTAGACATGCGGCCTCTGAAGATGCACGCCACGGTCAAGTACCGGCCACGACGAGGGTCGCAGGCTGCCATCATATTGCGGGCATCAAACATCTGCTGAGTAAGCTCCGGCACCGAGAGGGCTCTGTACTGTTGGCTGCCTCGAGCGGTCAGTGGAGCAAAGCCCGGCATAAAGAAGTGGAGGCGAGGAAAGGGCACCATGTTAACGGCCAGCTTCCGCAGATCTGCATTCAGCTGACCAGGAAAGCGGAGGGAGGTTGTGACACCACTCATGGTTAGGGACACTAGGTGGTTGAGGTCACCGTAGGTGGGGTTGGTGAGCTTTAAAGTCCTGAAACATATATCGTATAGAGCTTCATTGTCAATGCAGAACGTTTCATCTGTATTCTCTATTAGCTGATGGATGGAGAGGATGGCGTTATACGGCTCTACGACCGTGTCGGACACTTTGGGTGAAGGCACAACACTGAAGGTGTTCATAATCCTGTCAGGATATTCTTCTCGGATTTTGTTGATGAGGAGCGTGCCCATACCTGAGCCTGTACCACCCCCCAACGAATGGATGAGCTGGAAGCCCTGAAGGCAGTCACAGCTCTCACACTCATTCCTGACCACATCCATGACGTTCTCAATCAGTTCAGCACCTTCCGTGTAGTGGCCTTTGGCCCAGTTGTTTCCAGCGCCTGAATTTCCTGTAAACAGAGTCACAGAAAGAGCAGCCACAAAGTTAACAAGAGAATTCTTACAGGCTACGAAGTTGGGAGTTAAAAGGCCGTTCTGGGACGGCTGACTGTAGTCAGTTTGCTGACAGCATGCTGTACATACCATGAATGAAATTGTCAGGGCGAAAGAGTGGGCCTATTTTGCTAGACCGTACACTGTCCATCGTACCGGGTTCCAGGTCCACCAAGATAGACCGGGGCACGTATTTATGGGCTAGGACAAAAGAGGGCAAACAATTACTATTGAGGTCAAAGAGACAGTCTTACAATCTACTCTGAAAAACCCAACCCCCCTACAGTGATCTGGGGATTTATTTTTTTTTTAATTACTTTTTTTAACCTTCATGTCAGCTCTGCAAATTGCTGTGCCAACCCCTTAGCAGCGCCAAGCACTTACAGTAAGCCTCATTGAAGTAGACGTTAATTCGCTCGAGCTGCAGCGACGCACCCCCACGGTAGTTTCCAGCGATGTCAATACCATGTTCATCACTTATCACCTCCCAGAACTGGGAAAGGAAAGAGGTTCAATGCACTCATAAAGACTAGTGTTTTTAAGCACAACGTGTTGAGCACCAGCCCAGCCGCGCCCGTGCCTGACTGCAGGGAAGGGGGACGCTGCCTGGCGGAGGGATGCTTTGCCATTTACGTGTTAGCTCAGGGCGNNNGGGCCTCCCCCCCCCCCCCCCCCCCCCCCCAAATAAACGCCAGGGAAAAATTTTGTAGACCTTTTATGCTGCTCAGCTATCACCCATGCACTAACAGGTGGAGTCCCTCAATTTGTTCCCTTTATCGTAAAGGAAAATTGGTATTATCTTAAATAACACAGGTACTAGTTGGTATGAGCTAAACAGAAAAGTCAGGATGGGGTTTGGGGGTTTGCTTGGGGGCCCGTCATGCCCCCGTGGGACTGTGGCACGGCAAAGCTGGCTCCAACAAACTTGTACGTGAGCAAGGGTATCCACAAGCAGCTGTTGGTCCTGGATGTCCTATCTTGACACTCATATGGATGTCCCGTGTGGGGGCTCTTATCTGGGCAGCAGCCGCCGCAGCGTTAACGTGACACACCCGCCACTATAACGACCAGGGTATTTTAGTTTTAATGGTCTCCTGGTTTAGCATCCAGTCTCATTTTGAGGGTGCAAATACACCATTGCCAGCTTGTGCATGGTGTTTTAGTGTGTGTGTGTGCACGCTTTTGTACAGGCCTTATTAGACACAAGCAGTTTCCAGGTCAAAGCCAACAGAAAAAAATATAAACCTTTTAACTATCACACTGGCGGCACTCAAACCACCTGGGTCTAACATGCCATTCCCTGGCCATCCACAGCTTCATGTGCCAATAAAAGGAATCGAGGTGAGATTTGTGGGAGCAAGAAATGGAGGAAGAACACAACAGAACAATCCTTCAGCTGTCATGTGTCTTCAAAGACACTGTCCACCAACCCCAAATTAACCCAAATACTTTTTTTTGACAACTTCCTACTAATCAATTAAAAAAAAAAAAGGACATCACACAGCAAAAAGCAATGGTGTTTTTTTTGCTCCTGGCACAGAAAGTCAGCAAGGAGCGACTTCTCTCCGAGTAACAACACAGCAGTTTGACCTACACAAAAATACTTCCAACGTCATGAGGCCAGCGAGGCCGGAATCCTCAACACACTTTGTCCCGCTCTTAGAAAACGCTAATTGGTGACTGACAGCACAGGGCATTCTGTGGGGCAACACACTTCCATATTAATGATTGTAACGTGGCGGAGTCACTGCTGTCTGGCTGAACTAAAGCACTGGCGTCACAACTTCGCAACCCTGGAATTACTGACTCCTTCCCTTGTCCCGGTATTTTGCAGACTCGATTAGTGTCCCCGGGAATGTGATTCCCAGCAGGAATGCTCTGGAGCACTTTTAATCTCGGTGCCATAGTTCTTGCATCATTCTTTGATGGGCTTAACATTAACCTTTGCCTGAGGAGCAAGCCCATCTTATGACTGTCCCATCAAAATACTCATATTGACCACTACCACTGAGTTAACAAAGCACTTGTTCCCCCTCAAAGTCCCCATCTGTAAACGATGTTTGACCTGCTGCCACTGATTGCAATTATTACTAATGACCAATAGTGAAGAGACCTTACCTTAGCTCCAATTTGGTTCCCGCACTGGCCGATCTGAAGATGCACGATTTCACGCATTCTGTGTAGCTTAGACCTGTCAGTGGCTACCACCCAACCCAGGGCTCGTAGCGGCTGTCCCCGGCACAAGCTCCTGCTGCTGCTGTATCAGCTACACCCAGCGCCGTCCGCCCGAGGGGCCTTTTTATAGCGGCGGGACCGTGGCCCAGGCAGCGGGGGGAGTAGCTACCCCCTGGGGCTGCTGCGCAAAGGGAGGCACCGTGCCCAGGTACAGGGTGCAGGTGCATTACTGAGTGGCTCGGAAAATTGTCACGTGCACCAGTGTGACTCACGAATATCTGCACACTCTATTTGTGCTTTGTTATTTTATACATAATATATATACAAATATATACCCATACAGAGCAATTATAGCCTAAAATGAGCGATCTCACTTCATTAACTACATGTGATTCTGCCACAAAATTTAAATTTCAACATCATTTGAGTCATACAGGACAACATCCATAATAAAAACAATAACAAGTTTCGAGCCGTAGCCTCCTATAATCACGACGTTCAGCGCAGTGCCAGGCAAACTCCCAGTTGAGTAGTAAGCACCATTGCCAGTGTCTAACTGCATGAAGGAGGGCTAACAGGACAGGATCAGTAACAAAAAAATACTTTGTAAAACGTAAATATAACACCGCACTCCCGGTGATATATGTTCATTAAGCATTTAATAAGGATCCACCAATTTCAGCCAATCTAAAACTCTGAATTAACTTGTGACTAACTTGCACAGATGCTCTCTCTCTCTCGCTCTCTCTCTTTCTTTCCTGACATTAAGGAATACAGTATTTCTTATATTTGTTTTTCTTATATCTGAGATGTAGTGTTTCAGAACTTGCCAGGAAAATGCCAGCGGTGGACACCCCGTTCCACTGCAGCTAACCACGGTGTTCTCTGTGAGAAACGTTTCTCTGCAGCAAAGGAAACGGTGCGAGGCTGAGCAAAACAGGGCCACTCGTGTTGCCTGCTGATAAACAGGGCTAATATCGCTGAGCAACAGAAACCCAGATCGGGCTGTCTTCTGGAAGCTTAGAGGAGTTTTATTAAATGTCAGGCGACTGTCAGTGCTTTGCAAGTGTTCCTTTTAAGGATAGGAAAAGGGACTATAATTAGGAAAGCACCTTAAATTATTTTGTACAAAAAGATGTCAGTGGAAGGACTTGACTCACTGAAACTAACCCCTTCATGGGGTGCTAGAGATAAGGAATCTCTGAGCTTCCATCTTGCTCCAGAAGAAAAATCAGCTTGTTCCAGACTTCCCCGCCACAGATGACTTCCACTTCTTCCACCAGCCAAGGGGGGAACAACCAACTGCTCCGAAGACAAAGTTTAGCACCAGGAGAGCATGGCAAAATGGGACCAGCAAACGTTCTGTCATCCTCTGCCAAGCCATGAGCCCTCCTCAGCGGGGAGCAATGAAAGCAAGACTTTAAATTCAGGCAGATTAATTTTGTTTCCTTAAAACACAATAGTTTTATCATTTTCCAAAAACTAAGTAAGTATTCTCTAAACAGCTTAGTCTCCTCAGCAAGACAACATAACAGTTAAGTTTCCATTGCCACAGTGTAGGTATTTTCTATCAATGGTGGTGGGCACCTTCTACAATTTCCTAAGACAAAATACTGGAAAGGTTATTTGGACATTTGCTTTGAAAACAAATTTCATTGTATTCATGCACATTTCATATTTGTTTTCTGCAGTTATGCTTAGCTAGAAGTAATAGCACAAGTCTGAGTTGTATGTTCCATTGGGAGCTGCATGGACACAACTTGTCAGAGCTACTGACAGCAAATAAATACAACTTGCAATATTCAGTGTATTCATCTACAATAGGCACACCTTACAAAGCGGCTGAAGATGCTCGTTCACTGTCCAAAAAATTTGGCAAAATTATTTCAGCAATAAATATACTCCAACTCTAACCATTCTATGATTCTATACTCACAAGCATCTCACAAACAAAGACAAAAAGAAAAAGGGAAGTTAAAGAAATATGCAATCACTTAACATGGGGTTTTCTCTTGCTAAAAATAGCTCCCTGGAATCACGTGCCTCCTCTGAAGCACTTCCTAACAGAGTCTTAAAAATTGTGGCCCATGACACAAAGTACCTGAGGCGCTTCGTGCAGCACAGACGGGTTTGTGCCTATTTTCCCTCCCTCAAACTGCATTTCCGCTTGGGAAGCCCCAAGTCTCTCTTTACACCAGACTTGCTGTACGAAAAACCTGTTCCTCTGTGGGTTTTGGCCGCGGGCTGCCACTGGCGAGCCGGGAGAAGCTGGAGGCTGGAGCTGCCGCAAGCTCCTGGCCATGGCAGAGGTGCTGCCCAGACCATGGCTGGCGCGGGGCCGCTGGCAAGGGCTGGGGTGAGGGGACCTTCGCTGCTGCGGGACGAGGAGCAGACTGGCCCCAGCACAGCCTGTCCTGCCATGGCCAGTATCAGGCCCAGGCACAACGCCCCGGTGACGGGTGCAAGCTGAGACCACAAACAGGCCAGGCTTCTTTGGTTACTGGGTTTTTTTTTGCTTCTGCTTTTTTTTTTTTTTTTTTTTTTTTTTTTTCCCAATGGCACCACAGAACCCACTAGCAGCAAATACACATGTGCGGGGAGGCATTCAGGGACACTTTTTTTTTCCATATGGTTTGCTTGGGAGGAACTAGCTTTCCACAGCAGCTGGGAAGATTGTTGAGAAGAAAGCCTGTCCAGTTTGAGATAAGCCTGGCTACAGGCCACCAGATAACCCGGGAGGGATCTGTGAATGGTTACCAGATGAGCTGACACTGGTCTCAAGTAATCCCTGCTACATCAGGAATGCTACCCAAAAAATGTTGCATTCAACAGGCAATAAAGACTACCTACTTCATGTTTGCATTTCACTTCTTAGTAAGAAAAACTACTTAAAGACTGCCTCCCGCTGGCAGCTGGGCCAGAGGAGTTGCCATCGGCACAAGGAGTCCGTATGGTCAAGCAAATAGGTCTTGGTACAACCACAGTGGAACCGAGCAGCTCCTTACCTTCCCTGCGCTGCAGATCCATGGCCTGGCGAAACCGGGGCTGGCGGGACGTGAATTCACCTGCGGGGTCGTGCCTCGCTCGTCCCAGCCGCCACAACGGGGCCCTGCCGTGTTTGGTCCATCGATGATTGCCACGGCTGGTGGCACGGTGGCCAGGCTGGTCCTGCGCCGCTGTTGGTCTCCGTGCCTCGGTCTCTCTGTGCATAATGTGGAACTAATAAATCTCACGCCTTTTGCGGAGAGTGCTGAGAGCTGAGGAAGACCCACTCGGAGGGGAGAACTGGCTGTGATTTACTAAACCTGTTTAACAAACATGAACGCTCTACCCAGCGTATGGAAAAGAGACACTAGCAGTCCACCCATCCGGATACTCAAACCCTCTGCAGGAAAATGAGAAAACTATTTTTACTATTGAAAGTAGCAGATAATAAAGAATCTTCAAAGGTCCCGAACCCTAAAGAATAGTCTACAGAAAATGGGCACGGGCCTGAATTCCTTTGTAAATTGTAGCACAAAAGAGCTTGAGAAATTCAAAACCTGGGAGCAGAAAAGTTGCCCCCCCAACTGCCCCCGTCCTGCCCGTTCCAGGGACGCACCCGGTGGCGGGGCACAGCCCGACACGGTGCTGCCGGGCCCGGCCGAAGGTAAAGAATCCGGTAACTGTCACCCAGGGGCTGCAGCGCCAGAGCCTCCTCCTGCCAC
>VYZM01014470.1:81305-97524 GCA_013398915.1 Dromas ardeola | reverse complement strand
ACCGAGCCCCTCGCCGGGCGCCGGCCCGGGCAGCCCAGCAGCCGGTGCCTTCCGCCCCCCCGCAGGACCTACCCCCGCCCGCACGAGTCTCTGCGGGCGGCGGCGCTGCCCCGGAGCTGGGACTGGAGGAACGTCAACGGCGTCAACTTCGCCAGCACCACGCGGAACCAGCACATCCCCCGGTACTGCGGGTCCTGCTGGGCCCACGGCAGCACCAGCGCCCTGGCAGGTACGGCCCGACCCCTCCCTGGAACCGGCACATCATCCCCAGTAACTGACACAGCAGAACCCGGGCTGGGAGGTGTGTGAATGCAGCAGGAGCAGTGGGAATGCCCCGGCTGAAGGCGAGGTTTGGTTTCAGCAGACAAAGCCGTCAGCGAGACCCTCCCCACCCTCAAAACCACACGAGGGGGGAACAGGGCTCAAATGCCGTCTGCGGAAGGAACGCAGTCACAGCCCCTGCCGAACTGCGCCCTGGAGCGGGCATGGGGGTTTCTGCCCCCCTCCGAGGTGTCGTGATGGCGGCAGCAGATGTGAAAGCAGTTATCACATCTCCTTCCCATTTTTGGTACCTCAGCCTGCTGCACGGCATCGACAGCAGCAAGGGGCCGCTCCAGCCGTGCCTGGCTCTGAGGAAGCGAGAGAAGTTGCCTTTCGTGGGAAAGGCCCGCAGGGTATCGGCTTCGAGAGCCCTGGCATGCAAATGCCCCAGCTACCACAGCGCACGCACAGCAGAGCGCTTTCTGTCGGACTTTTTCTTGGGAAAAGGGAAGTAGGGGTTTGCTTCAATTGGAGAAATATTCTCTCTAGAGAGGATAGGTGATGATTTGCCCGCAGCGGTACCGTGCTGCAGAAGCACTGTTTGTGCAGGGGGCTGTCAGAGGATTAACCGTGGAGGAGAAACAGAGGGAATTGTGCAGGAAGGGGAAGATAAGGCAGGTGTGAGCAGGCAACGGGAATCGCAAAGGATCTGTTCTTAAGCAGTACAAGAATACAGACATGTATGAAACCTGCCATGAGGTAGTGAAGTACTAGGACAGGTAAAATATTTAATTATAAAACTTCGGTTAAAGCTTAATTGTATCCATAGGTATGCCACTATGTGCATCTTTGTAAGTATACTTTGTAAGTATAAAAGGTGGACTTGAAAAATCAGGGTATTTTTTCTGAACTGCTGTGAACAGTTGAAGCGTTCATTCCTTCTCTCGTTGGGGGAAGAGCAGCTGGGATAACGCCTCCCCATCCTGCCAAGTATAGCTGGGCATTGTTAGCACTAATAGGATTAAAAGTACTACAGCAGCATCAGCTAAGACCGTTAATGCACTGGGAGCAGCAGTTTATAAATACTCATCAGGAAGCTTTTCTGACAAGCAAGCTAGTCCTTTCTGATAAAATAAGGCAGCAAAGCAGCGATGCCTGTCTGAGATGGCAGGATAACAGTGAGATGTTGACGCAACAGCAAGGATATGCTTCGGAAAGCTTTTCCTTGCTTTAAGTTTGTGAAGACTGGGTCTGGGAGCCAGACACCTGGGCTGGACGGGCTTGTGACTCTCTGCATTGGTTTATGCATAAATCCACTCCTGTAGAAGAGCAGCGAGAGCTGCCTTTATGTTGTGTATTTGAAAACTCTGCTGTCAAAGCCAGAAACAGATCTGGAAGTTTTCAGAAGCTGTGACATGAATTAAAAGAGATCTAGGGCACTTCAAGGCTCTAAACACATCTTACTCATCTGCGTATTTTTGCTGAGTTTTTAATGGAAAAAGCTTCTAATGGAAGCCCACACCAATAACCCAGGCTGCCAGTTTGAGTTGGGTCCCGCCATGTGCCCCGCCGCTGCCAGCAGGGGCTTTTCCAGCCACAAGTGCTGGTGCCTGCGCACGGTTACGGGCTCGGTGGAGCAGAGACAGTTTTAACACTAATTGCAGTGTGTAACCACCCACGTACTCCACCAACAAAACCTGATTTCTTATCCTTACAGATCGAATCAACATAAAGAGAAAAGGTGCGTGGCCCTCTGCCTACCTCTCCGTTCAGAACGTGATTGACTGCGCTGATGCCGGATCCTGCGAGGGTGGAGACCACGCGGGCGTGTGGAAGTACGCCCACGACCATGGCATTCCAGATGAGACCTGCAACAACTACCAAGCTAAGGATCAAAGTACGATGCCCATTTGCTTTGCTGTCAGGCTTCATCCCAGGTTTAGCAGATCTTAAGTGAAAAAAAAAAAAAAAAGGTAGCTTCTTGGGTTTCCAGTGTGCTGGTTCCTGCCTTTGTGTAGTACCTGCTGTTTGACTGACAGAACAGGTTTTCTTTACTGGCCTGCGTGTGTCTCGTCTCCAGCCAGACAGCAGAGCGTTAAATCATGCCCAGACAAGTTTGCACAGCTAAATTGTTTTAACTTAATCTCTTAAATCTGTGATATACAATCTCTAATGTACTGAAGTATTTACAAGTGTCACCTCAAGCTAAACAAAGGAGAAAAGTAACTTTTGTCTGGCCTCGTATGACTGAACAGTTTCTGTATCTAGAGAGAAGCACATCTGAAACATTTCCTCATCAAAGCACTTACGTCTGTGAAGTGAAGAATAATAACTAGCGATTGTAGGGACTTTGAATGTGGTTTCCAGAAAGAGTATGTATCAGTATTTACTCTTAAGTTGTTAATATCTGCCTCAAATAAGTTAAAAAGAAAACAAAGCTTAGTGTCTTATCATTAATTCACTTGAAGAAAAGCAGTAGTGATAATCTCACTTTTGTTTTGTAGAGTGTAAGAAGTTTAACCAGTGTGGAACTTGTGTCACTTTTGGAGAATGCCATGTGATAAAGAACTACACGCTCTGGAAAGTTGCTGACTATGGCTCTGTCAGTGGGAGAGAGAAAATGATGGCAGAAATCTATACTAATGGACCAATTAGGTAAAAAAAAAGTCTTGAATGGTAAAAAAAGAAAATGTCTGTCTACTAGAAATACAGGGATTGAAATACTTGAGACCCAGTCTACTGCCTGAATTGTACTTCTCCCCTCCAGCCTGCGTTGGCAGATACGCAGACTTTAGCTTGTTTGTAGATAAACTGAGCTCTGAAGTCAAAATGCAAGAAAACCAGTAGTTTTTTAGCCAGGCCCCTGCCCTGGTCCCCTTATATAAAAAAACGCTTTCTCTGTTTTATTACAGCTGTGGCATCATGGCTACTGAGAAGTTGGATGCCTACACGGGAGGGCTCTACAGCGAGTACAACCCTTCGCCTGTGGTGAACCACATTGTGTCCGTGGCTGGCTGGGGCGTGGAAAATGGAACAGAATACTGGATTGTTCGTAACTCATGGGGTGAACCCTGGGTAAGGAAACATAGGAACAAACACGTCTGCACAACAACTTTAGAGGAAAGGTGGGGTTTTTCACCTGGAAAGAGGACGCTGCAAAGCTAGCCTGTGGATAAGAAAAGTAAAACTTTCTTTGAGCTAGACTAGCAATTAAAAAATGAAACCTAACTAACCTGAAGACAAGGGTATTCGGCCGAAGTTACTTGAGTAATTTCAACTCAATCCCAAATGCTACCCTTCCGTGGGCATGCAGCTCCTGTTATGGCCAACTATAAATTGCTGTAGCTGTAGGCAAAAATGAAGGCACACACCTGGACTGGATGAGGGGGATGTAAACTCAGCAAAGCAGACTGCCCCTCTGAACCCAGCGTCGTACTCCATCTCCAGTGAATTCCTACATTCGCTTGGAAGTCATTCATATTTGGATGACAGAACAGACTTAATAGCACATGTTTTCTATAGTTATGTTTTCTAACTCACAATGCAAATTAATTCTTTACAGGGTGAAAGAGGGTGGCTGAGAATTGTGACAAGTGCATATAAAGGTGGACGAGGAGGACAGTACAATCTTGCTATTGAAGAGGACTGTGCATATGGAGATCCTATACTTCCTTGATGCTCTATTGTATGTCTTTCTGTTTAGGAACCACTTTGTTTGGAAGCTTCCCAGCGCAACCTTTTTTTGTTTAAGTAGTCGTCGTCTAAAACTCTTTCACAGTTCAACACCATCAGGCAGTTCTGCAAGATTAGCCCAAATATAGATAGCCACACGCAATGTCTTCAAAGTAAAATAAATACGGAGCTGCCTTTAGATAATTTACAACTTAAAAGAAGTAATTTACCTATGAAAGAGTTGTCTGCCTTGATGCGCAGTACTTAAATCATACTGACTTAATCACAGAAACTCTGTATGTAAATCCCTGTATATTTTTTTAAATATGAGTTCATAGACATACTGGGAAGGAAAAACTATACTCAATATTTGGGTCTAGAGCTTATATTAAATTCTCTAACAGTATTGAACAAGTATCATCTCACAGTGATGCAGACGACAAAACAGAGCTAAGTCTGGACATGCTGTATCCAAAACCTAAATCCTCTGTTGTTTCCTTGGCCTCCTGGTGAAACTGCTGTTGGAAGTCTCATGTAATGCAGTTGCTTTTATCCAACCAAAATGATGTAACAGGAATTACTTTGATCAAAAGACAAAAGTCTGAATATTTCTTAGTTGTTATTTAATTAGTCTTGTCTTTGCCCAAATTCCTTGCTTTAATATGTGATTGGCTGTGCCATTTTTCTCCTAAAGCACCAGAGTATAAAATTGCCACAAGCCAGAACTCTTCACTGATTTGAAGAAAGGTAGCAAATTCTCTTCCTTAAAACTGAGACAGTTACTAAGTGGCAAATCGGTGCCATATCCAATGTTACTAACTAGCACTGTTAATTGCATTTAATAAATGGACTTCTACATGACTGCATGTGTATTATAAGAGCTTATTAATACATGTTTTTGGTAGTCTTCTGTTGTTGTATCTAACAAGCAGTCTCACATGGCAGACTAGCGACCCAAAGCTGACCCAGGATGCTTTTACTGGACTTTTTCTTGTGAAAGGATTGGCTCAAACAACAATTCGAGTTACATTACACTACCTCTGCCCACGCTGGCTGTTAAGATACAAGCTACGAGGAAGCAGTCAACTTGAACAAGCAGGGAAGAGAAGAGACATTCAGATGGTGTAGAACATCACTCAAATGTCCATCTCCAAAACCTACCATAAATCAAACCAACCTGTGAATTATGCCTCACTCAAACCTGAAAGTTAAAGCATTTCAGTGGTGCAGAGGAGGAAAAAAGAAAAAAAAAAAAAGTCTTTCCAGAAACTGTCTTTATTATCTGCTACCTTCCAGTTGGTAGTTTCTGCAGCTTACCTTGGGTTTATCTGTGTAAGAAAGAAGTCTGCTCCTAATCAGAAGATAAGTTTGGCAGAACAGTGAAGACCCACACAAGAGTAAGACTGCTAGTGTCTCGGATGAAGCCGAGGTGGTTGTGCTATTTTGATCATTTCAGTCTCAAACATCACAGCCTTTAGTTTTGTGACAATGAGACCATGTTTTAAACCTGAGGTTAGGCCATAATCCAGTAGGCTAGGAGACTTCAAAGACTGATGTTTCTGGTTCATGTGAGCCCAATTTTGGCTTCCTATATACAAGAATCGTACTCCGATCATTAGGTGTTTATCACTGTCACCCACCATTCACCTCTTAAGCATGAAAGACAATAATACACATTTAAATCTAGGGAAAAGACAGAATTCCATCTGTCTCCTTGGCTTTGCTTTTCCACAGCAAAGTGACTCCATAGTGCCAATAAAGATGAATCCTGCCAAGCTGCAGCGCCTGCTGTAATGTAAGTTCCGTTGAGATAAGAACGTGTTAGTACGGCAGTACTGATCGCAGCATCATGGAAGTTTTAACTAGTTAAAATTCACCTCTGTAGATAAGCAGAGAGGAACTCAAGTGTTTGAGGAAGTGATACCAAGCTTGAGCACAGAGGAAAGCAGAAGTGTACCTCATTTAAACAGCCGGCAAATTTGCAAGGGGCACAGGAACAAACTGTTCTCGATCACCACTAAAAGATGATACATCCTAAACTGAAGCTCTATAGGGTGAATTGTTTGTAATTAATTCCACAAAGAAAGGAAGCCAGGGGCTACAAAAAGGCAAACTTGTGTGCTAATTCAACTTAAAATACTATGAAAAGTAGGTCTCATGCAAGTTTAAATGGCGGGAGTTAGCTAGAATGATAGTACATCTTCTATTCAAAGATATGCAAAGAAGTTCATAAAACTGCAGAAGCAAGTTTTGCCCTTTTCAGGCTGTGCTTGAAGCCGATGATTAGAGTAAGCTCAGTGGCTGTAGGGTATGTATGTGAGGGGCTGGCAGAGGAAAGGGAAGATGCACTCTGTTTTATAAGGAGTTAAGAATCTACACAACTGGCTGCTGTTTCAAGAATTACTGTGGTAGCTCAGAATTCTCATTCATGAATCACTGACAACAGAGAAGAACAAAGTGATTAAGTCCACTTGGACTTAAAATTATACTGTCTTTCAGAAAGCAGGTTCTTCAGAAAACAGATGTGCTTGGAAAAGCACAATGGGCTTGTCTATACCCCTCACTTGTAACCAAACAGTATTTGCCTGTACACAGGGAAATCTAGCCCCATGAACAGAAAGAAAGAGCGGTCTTAATGAAACTTTGAAGGAAGTCTCTGGAAAAGAAAAACACCTTTATTTAAGGGTAAGTTATAATCTTGGGTGTATCCCCCCACTGTTTGGCATCAACCAGGACAGAGCAGAGATAAGTATAAAAACGAAGCCACAACAAGTAGTAATGCAATTTCTGCACACATTCATATTTTTGGACAGCAGTAGAATTTAGACATGGTAATGAAACTTACCAGTAACACCTGATGCACCTATTTAACAAAAATAGATTCTTAAAGATAACACACTCACATAGGATTCATCTGTTAATACAAAACTAACCTTGATTGTTACAACTCCACTTGCATTACACAAAATGTTTTCTTCATAGCGGTAAATATGTAGGATATTTAGAATTCTAATACAATGCAAAGGTGAGAAAGAGGCATTGTGGCTTCTCTGCAGCACAGAGCCAGTCATGCAAATTCCTAGTTGTGAAAACCTAAAGCGTTCAAGATTTAGTCTTCAGAGAACTATCTGCAAAGTGGTTTTAGTAGGAACTACATTCCCCCTTCTTCAGGTTTTTATACTACACAAAGAATCATTGACAAATTCTGCAAGTAACTGAAATAACATTCTTTGAAATAAATCTGTTTCTCTCCTGCTACCCCCATCAGAATATTCAGATTTATATAGAAAATCCTTCAGTATTATTCCATTTTCCAAAGTACGTTAACAGTCCTCTGGTATGAAGCTCAAGGTCCCCATGCACATCAATCAAATGCCCTTCTGCCCTTTCTTCCTTGTTTCAGATTTGTTGGTTTTGTTGTTTTGTTTGGTTGGTTTTGGTGGGGTTTTTTTTGCTGCTGTGAATCTTACTGGTGGAGAGTATGGCAAAGTAGTGATCATGTGCTCTGCATTCTTGATATTTTCCACTGCTTAGTTCATCATAATAAAGTTAGATTTGCAATGAGCTTAAAAGAAAAAAAAAAAGTGTTCAGTACAGTACTCTGATTTATCTGTTTGCACGTGGATTTTCGCATTATGTAAATAATTAAGATTTTAGGGTCTGCACAGATGTTTTTGTTTTAGGATAGGAAGGGAAGCAGTCTGTCATACACTCCTATCCTTTCCTTACTACTGTGCTAGTTCTCAAAAACCAGTATTTGTCTCCAAGTTTCTCACTGCTACCCAGAGATCCTTGATTGAAGGACAATTGCTAAACATAGGCCCCTAAAAGGGAAGCTATCTGTGAAAATATCTGGCAGGCATTCCTGTTTTTAGCAATCCTCCTCCTAAACACTATTTACAAATCGTAACAAATACAAAAGGAAGCAGGAATGCAAGGAATAAGTGCGACTTACCTATGAACTCAGTGACAGGATCATGTTCTCCTTCTGTTTTAATAGTACCTGCAATACTTTCATTTTCCAAGATTGGAAGAAAAAGCTGTACAAAGTCTGAGGTATAAGGAGGAGCAATCACATCCAGCACCTGAAACAGCAGATAGAGACAGATTATTCCTCCGGTCAGGGGCGTAGTAGGGACAATATTTAATTCACAATACTAGTCTTGAAAGCATACAAGTACTTGCACCGAAGACCTCTTGTTCTACATACAAGTAATTAATTATGTATTCTCACAGCACTCTATCCAGTACCTTAATACTTTCAGAAGTCAGGAGCCAGCAGGACTAAGTCACATCCTAGAGAATATTGATATTACATACATTGCTCAGAATCTGATCTCTTATCTTGAAATATTTTTGAATCTGAGCCAAGCTGATTTAATATCCAAACACAAACAATTGATACTAGAGTTTATTTCTATACGCTAGTGAACACAATTTTTGCTGCTGACCTCTGTAACGAAGTATCTGATGAGCGAGATATCAGTATCTAGCTTCTCCAGGCATTTGCGGATGTAGCTGACGACAGGCAGGACATATCCGCGACTGAGTAAGTGCACCATTCTATCCAAGAGAGTCTTCTTCAGCTCCAGCTGATGGTCCGGGGAGGGAAGAACCAACAGGTTAGAACTTCCTCTCAGAAGCGTGCCTTTTTTATTGCTCATTCTTATTGATTCAGTATCTGCTGTGTTACTTTTCAGCCATGCCCATATTCCTAAGTTAAACTCTTAAAACCGCTGTGACAGCAAAAGCTGTTTTCTTGCATAAGTGTAACTAATACAAAGGAACACAAATACCGAATCCTTTGAGAATCACCTGCTCCATTACATCAAGCTGTGAATGTTCTGTTTCAAAGAGCTTGACAAGAAGTTGTAGAACTTGGGGATGAAGCAGCTGATGGCACGTACTGATCTGCAAACAAGACAGGAAAGCAAGATCCTCAGAACTTCTATTTAAAAACAAAAGCACCAGATTTTATTAGATGAGTTTACAGTGATGTTCAGTGCCAGACGTAAATTCTTTTAGAAGAAGTATTCCCCTGTTTCTTTCTTTGATGCCTAAGTTTTCCTAGTGTAAATAATGCTGAGATGATAAAGCCAAATAATTAACTCTGAATAGAAACAGATTTATCCCTGTGTATTTACTGACTTACTGTAAGGGATAGGCATTCAGTGAACTGGATGTACTTCCAATTACAAGCATCAAAACTGTTTTTACTCTCCAGCTAGATTTTGCATATGCTTTTACCTCATCCAGTAATGCCAGATGGACTGGGGTGTGATCAGTCTGCAGTTGGAAGTATCGTGGCTCTGACACTGTCCAATCCACCCACTTTAATACACCCATTGCCACCACTGGGAACCTACAGAACAAGAGATCACTTTAGCACAGGAGCATAAAAACCAAACCCAAAACAACAACAACAAAACCAAATAAAAAACTCCCAGTAAATAAAAAAAAAAAAAATCTTTCAGTATAATTTAATGGTTGCTAGAGTTTCAGTTTAACTTAGAGCAGAACTCATAAAGCTCAAAAAGTTCTGCTTGAAAAGTCGCCAGCACATCAAAAGTAGTTTGGATAGGCTGGAGGAAAATTCTTTCTACAAAGACACTCCCTGTTCAGCACAAAATGCAAAAAATAGGCAGCAAAATTCACGTACACTCCAAGTTTGTTCCAGTTTCTCCAATATCTGCTATTTCGTACTTTTAAGAGGAGAGGAAAGGATACATCTATTGCTAGGAAAGCTTTATTAGAAGGCAAAGTAATCTCTCATCTTTTTCCAACGGCAGAGAAAGGCACGTTCTGTGACACAAGAAGGACACGTTGCCTCTGGAAACCAGAATACATGTCCTCATAAGAAAGATTCCAAAGAGTCAGATGTACAATTTTGAAAGCTGCTTTCAGACCACAACTTCACGTGTTCTCACAGAGCTGCCCACAAAGGCACTTCCCTTTAGCAGTGCTGCCTCCCCTAAACAGTACTTGCCTTCCAACAGCGGAGGCTTGGGACCAGTCTCTGCTCACCTGATGCACTGATAGAGAGTGCTCAGTTCTGCAACCAACTCCGATGCTCCTTTGTTCTCATTGCAACACAGGTTGTGAACAGTTTCAATGGCTTTTGAAGTTGACTTGAGTTCATCCTTGTTTATGCTGACTCTCTTGTTCTGAAAAATGGCAAAGTTTGAATGCAAGAGTCATGAATACACAGGATGCCTGTGGTTATTTAAGGAAAGGAATTGTAACCTGTGATAAGCCTAAAATCATGTTTCTCAAAATTTAGGCTCAAACACAAGTTTCAGAAGAACTAATTATCGATGAGCTGAAGTACACGGATACAGAGATGTTTGCTTTACTTAATTCCCTAAGCGTTACTTTATTCCTCCTCAGAGAATTAAATCCCTCTTCCTCTGAGGAGGAATACACATACAGTTCTAAAAGGACACTAGGACACTACTGCTGCTCATAATCTTTTCTTTGGGGGAGGGCGGGGAGGGAGGGGCAGGGGAGGAACAAAAATACTCAGAGCACTCAAACTTTTATAGTACTATTTGACCATCTGGATCTATGTTTTTTGGTAATTTCCGTTGAAATCAGAAACACTTCATATTAAAATAAGTAAATTAAACTGAATACATTGTTTTAAACTGAGCAACTTCACGACCATGCATTTTCTTCAGCACAATCAGGCCACTGTAGGTAAAAATAACGCTATTCACAGAACTGAACATCACCTTTTTCCACATCTCTACTACACTAGCTGCATATGCCAGTATGTGAATATATTTATGTTTGTGGTCCTGGTTGATCTTAGCACCTGGCTTAAACAATGACTGCATGAAGAGGTCCAGAAAGGCAGGTACTCGAATCTGTGAAGAAAGTGAATGGTTTATTAGAGCCTGAGAATTATGAGAGGTGACTAAAAATATAGTTTTCACATCTAATATACCTTGCATAGAATGAGATATAACACATTCCCCCTTGAGAGTAGGTTAGATAGTTTTCTGAAGAGACCCAAACTTTTGACGAAACAAAGAAACAAAAAAACCCAAACAAACAAAAAAAAAAGAAACAGAGTTACAGACTATGTTGCTACAGTATCTAAATGCCACCATTTGTTACCAGAACCCATATTAGGAGGCAGCAGTGAGAAATATGAAAGTGCCATTTAGGCCTGCTTATAACAAACTGCAAAACTGGGTGGGTTTTTTAATCATTTTTTAATTTTTTTGTTAAAAGAAGTTAATTAATTCCTTGCCATCTTTACCTCCTATTGAGAATTTTTTAATGAATTTAATTATATGTAAAAAGACAACTTGGAATGATTTAAAAAAAAAAAAAAAACATCAATCAGGAAGCTAACTCGAAATAGAATACAAGTAGTAGTTTCACATGTAGACATTATTTAAAATTATAGAGGGATGAGTCTAGTGCTCACTTCTATTTCATGTCGATACAGCACTTAGCACAAGAAGACCTCATATTTCTGAGTGCTACTGAAGTTTCAGAGGTTATAAAAAGACAACTACTAACCAGTTCTACTGGGGGTGGGTCCATGCTTGTAAACATTTTGAACAGGACAGTGATATCGGCTGGATTCAGAGCTCCTTTGGACAACATCGCACCAAGAGCCTGACATGCACGAGGATAGGAGGCTGCAGTACCCAGTGCTAAAGTGATCTGACTAGCATCATGGCCTCTAGGTGAAGAGCAAACACACATAACAGCTTATTTGCTTAATCTGGACATTTTAGTTTTAGCCTTGCTGAGTCAACAGGGCACTTCCTATGGCATGTAATGCCTCAGGGCAGAACCCCTTATCCTGGGTAATAATAGAAATAGGCCTGTATTTCTCTTGTTTGTTTCTAAAATATTTGTAGAATAATAAAACTATTTATTTTTTTAATAGACAGAAACTTCAGTTCTTTACTCCTCTTATTTCAGGTCTCCCAGCACACAACACTGAACTTTTCTGTTGCTCTACGCATTAAAGCTTGCTACAAGAACTGCTCTGTTGCAGCTAAGAATTCTCCTTTTGCTGGTAAAAGGCAATGAAGAATGAGCAAGAGACAGCAGTTTACACATTCCGGTGACTTACATTTCACTAATAATATAACTGCCACTTACTTCTCATGAGCATATCGCTGAACCTCCTGAGCAATCCGTCTGACAGCTGACCCTCCTTGCTCTTCTTGAGCTAATATGGACATCATAGATTGAGCAAAGAGATACGTGTGTTCTCCATGGCACACCATCTTCTGTGGAAGCACACATCAAAAATCTTACCAGTCAACAAGAAACGTGCAAGTATGCTTCTGGGATTACATTGCCATAATAGCAAAGATTTCAGTGAAATCTACTAATCAAAGGAAAAAAGCCAAAACCAACACACAAACAACTACGTAAGAAAACCAAAAACCCAACAGCCAAGAAGAAAGTACAGAGAAGCACAGTATCACTAGGCATTCATACCATGCAAGAAGAGTGGCTAAATTGAGAATTTTGTTCCTTAAATGCCGAAACTGAGAGGAAATTCTATCCTACTTACATTCAGCACTTCCTCTGCAATATGTAAAAAGTAAGAGAACTACGAAGCCATCCAAAAGTCATTATGCTGTTTCACAACCCACAACATATGCTGGGTTGATTCAGATGGCACTTTCACACTGATATGGATGATAAAATAATTATTTTCATTTGCCAGGGTACTGACTAGACTGATCTTTAGATCTTGCATTAAATGTGAAAGGCAACAGTTCTACCTTCACCTTTTTAAAATCCATTTAATAAATATTAGAATTGTCACATAAACAACCCAAGGATTTCCTTGTCACAGATTGATCAAAAAGCACAAATTTTAGTTTTGAACTCAGATACACCTCCTCCTCATAAGATTTTGTAAGACTTGGTAAGACGTCAAGATTCTCTACAATCCTGTAACGATTCGTATATCCTAACCAGAAAGGAAAACACTGTTTTCTTTCTGCATAAAAAGGAAAAAACAAAAACCAACAAAAAACTTACAGCAAACTCGGGGAGGTTTTTTTCAAGGTTTTCTTCTCCTCCATCTAAAATCGTTGCCAGAGATGTACGCAGGACTCTGGAAAACACTTCCAGTTGCTGGCAAGCTGTTGAAACACTGGTTATTTCCCCTTGATATCCAGCATCAGATATAAGCTATAAAACCAAAAACATCACAGAAAACTTGTATTATTTACATTTATATTTCAGATATTCTAACAAGTCTAGAAGAACACAAAGAATGAAAGATTTGCCTCTGCATACTCTTACTGGAATTCATGTTCATCTTTTAGACTAAGAAAAGGAAACCGACAAAGACGTAGCAAAAAAAGTAAGCCATAATTATATAAGAATACTTCAGACCACACCAAGATATATAACATTCTTTCCCCATCACAGAAACATACAAAACTGATTGAAATGTTCCATTGCACCAGAAATTCAGAATTTTCAAAAACAGATCAAAGAAAAAAAAAACAAAACAACCCAAACAAAAGACACACCACCACCAAAAAACAACACACAACAAAACCCCTCAAGAAGCAGTATTTCAAACCAGGAAACTACACTTATTACTTGTAACCCGTAACATAATTCCTCCCACCAATATGTATTTGTACTGTTCTGATGTTTGAATAAACAGTATTATGCAGGAATACGTAAAAGATACAGGCAAGACCACAGCCAATATTTGATGCCAGAACAATAGCCCTTTATGAATATTCTCACTTATTACACTTGAGTATACTACCTTAACAGTAAAATTAAGCATTAAACAGTCGGGATGGGCTTCTGCCAATTTGTAAAAGAGATCTCTCCATGTAGTATGTGCTATCATTTGCTCAAGCCAGGCTGGAGTCTGAAAAGATCAGAACAATAGAGAGAAATGTAAGAATATCTAGATGTCAAGATCATTAAAAGTAAGCCTTTTAACCTCTCAGGAGTCCTGCAAGTTGTCATACAGGACTTTATTACAAACGAGGATGCAGGCAAAGTTTCTAAGTTCTCTAAGCCCCCGAGGACTCCAGTGAGACACAGATGGTCTTCTGAAACCAGTTGTTTCTTAATCAAAGAGCTTTGAAGATACAATTTCCCTTCCCCCACCATCTACTACGCCATCGGATGAAGATATCTATGTAGGAACCACTCATGTAAAGATAGCAACACGGATTCCATGCACACCTCTCCTTCCTCTGTAAAGATGGAATCTGCTTTCCGAGGGTCAAAATGCTTGATAAGTAAGCTCTTTAAATGGTTTTCTACAGTCTCCTGAACTTGCACTGGCTCAACACCTGTATAGAAGGAACAAAAAACTTGGCAGATGCAATCCAATCAAACATAGCACCAACATCTTGAAATTTTCAACAAGAACAGAAACCACTCAGGTATTTATCAACACACGGAAGGTGAGAGGAGAGCCACCAGTTCTACTATCAAGCCAAAATTAAACAGACAGATTTAGAGATTCTCAATCTTTTTTTCCTAAATGCAGACTGTTTAGGATCACAGGCAGGTTACACTAGTCCTTTTCCTCTTGCTCTCTTCAGCAGTCATGCAAACAGCAATGTCAATCATCTCACAAGACTGTTAGTGGGCACGACACCAAAATGCATATATCTTAAACACAAAAGGGATTACCAGGGTTGGTGCACAAACCCACCTTACTACAGAATAAAGTCCATCCTTTTAATATATTTGCTATCAATAGCTTTGATAGCATACTACAAAACAACACACCAAGTAGTAATAAGTAGTTCTACATTTCTCAGATTAGAGTATAATAATTCTGATTGTTTGTAAACAAAAGCTCATACTAGCTAAGCACAAAGATACCACAAGATAATGCTAAGCACGTCTTGCAAGAGGCTGCTGAAGAATTCATAAGCAGACTGGCAACACAGAATTCTTGTCTCAGAGAACACCGGCATCCTTGAGAACCTTCCATCTAACCACTGATCCACTGAAAGGGAACTGTGACTAGTAATAAGGTATTTGTTTTTTCACTATTAATTATATAATACTATTACAAAACATCAAATATTGCCAACACCACCTATGTAGCAGTACCCTTGCCCTTATACATGAAAATGAAAATACACTATAGCTCATGCAGTTGCTCCAACTATACTACCCTTTCCAATACAGTTTGTGGGCATTACAAAACGTTCATCAACAGATTACTTATTCTCTGAGCAGAATAAACATATTATTATAAAGAATTTAGTCACATGCACATACAGGATGACAACTTTATAATGATCCACTTTCTGAGTATGATCAAATTTGTCACCAATTCAGATCTTTCTGACAAAAGAAAGACTATACACCCAAATTATACTGTATCATTTATCATACCTGTTTGAATGAGCCACTCTGCCAACAAATTTACAGTCTGTGCCACTGCAGTGTAGTTTTCAGAGAGGAGCTGGATAACATTCTCTGGAGAACCTCCTGCTTGGAAATATCTGATAAAAGGATTGGAAAAGAACTATTTGAAAGTCATATTAAAAAAAACCAAAACCAACTGAACTCTGAACAAAGAGAAAACAATCGCATCATTTGTCCATTTTCACACACGCTTCTATAGAAAGTGGTAACACTGCACAGAATCACAGAGCGGTGTGGGGTGAGAGGGACCTTTAAAGGCCACCTAGTCCAACCCCTGCCCTGGGCAGGGACATCTTCAACTAGACCAGGTTGTTCAGAGCCCTGTCCAGTCTGGAACGTTTCCAGGGATGGGGCCTCCACCACCTCTCTGGGCAACCTGGGCCAGGGTCTCACCACCCTCAGCGCAAAACATTTCTTCCGTTTATCCAGTCTAAATCTTCCCTCTTTTACTTTAAAACCACCACCCCTTGTCCTATTGCTACAGGCCCTATCTACGCTACAGGCATCTGCAACACATGCCATGCACCGTGACACACACGAGGTTACGCTCACCTCTTTAACGTGTTAAATATAGACGGCTCCATTATGTAGTCTGGGGTTGAAAATTTCTTCAGGCATTCTTGCTGCACTTCAGCATCGTCTTCTCCCTCTCCATCTTCATCGTCTTGCTACCGCAAGCACAGCCCAGTCAGCCAGCCCCCGTCCCGACTGCCCCTCTACTCCCCTATCTCGGCTGGTTTTGCCCGCACAAAGCCACACACCGCAGTTCCCCACAGCGAGCGACCCGGGCAAACGCCACTCGCCGTTGTTTTCCTCCTCCCCACCCCGCCCAAGCCCCGGGCCCCGCCGCAGGGCCGGGCCGGGCCGGCTTCCCCGCCCG
>VYZM01014470.1:55456-80951 GCA_013398915.1 Dromas ardeola | reverse complement strand
GCGCGCAATGGCGGGAGCCGGCAGCCTGAGGCGGCCACCGCCGGGCCGGGCCGAGCCGAGGAGGGGGATCGCCGCCGCCGCGGCGGCGGCCCTCGGAGCGGGGATACCCGTCCCGTCTCAGCCGCTGGGGCCGACGGGGAGTCTCCCGGCCCGGGGTGCGCTGACAGGGGCGGCGGGGCCGGGCGGCCGTCACCTCAGGCCTCGGCCGTCAGTCACCTCACGCCTCGGCCGGGGGGCCGGTGCCTGGGGAGGGGTGGCGGAAACCGGCCAGGAGCGAGCGGCCGCAGGCAGAAATGAAATGCGGAGGCTGAGAGATGCCCGCGGCGGCCGGGCCCGGCGGCGGGGGGCCGCTCCCTCCCGGGCCGGGCAGCCATTGCCGGAGGGCCGAGGCAGAGCCGATACAGTCTGAGGGGAAAAATAAAGTCAGAAGGGAAAAAGAAGCCAGTGGGGATTTAAAAGCAAACTTCCCTACCCCGTTAATCCTCCCAAAGGCTCCCAGCGCGGACAGGACGGCAGGGAAGAGGGGAAAATGGGGTGTTGCTCCTTGTGTAAGGGCTGTGTCCTCACACCGCCTGGGGCGCGGGGAGGACATTGAACACGGCAAGGAGTTCATAGGAATGATCAAATATTAGGGTAGAATTAAAAAAAATGACAAGTGGGGGGCGGGGTGGGAAGAACAGGGAAGATAACTTTGGTGCAATCTAAGTGGTAAGATTTTTAGGACCAGATTTTAGTGGTAAAGTTTTAGGACCAGCATTCGTGTAACTCCTGAGTACCCAAAACTTGCCAGAGAGTAATACTAACTAACATTCCGTCTTTTCTCATCACAAACAAATTTTTTGGGGGTTACTTTTAGCCTAAGACAAAATCCTGAAGTCTTTGATCTAAAAAAATCTTAATAAACCAACTGTAGTCCCTGTAAATAACGCTATTGGCATGACAGTTGCTGGTTTCATTTCTGAGCGGCAGAGTGCTCTGCGCTGCGTGAGCCCAGCTCCGTGTCCCCGCGGCCGCCAGGCCGTCGGTAACGGGCTGATCTGCGGGATCTGCTCCCGTACGCGGGGCTGGATGCCTGCGGCAGCGGTGGTGCCCACCGCGGGACAGCCCTTCCCGGGGTCCCAACCAGGCGATGAGCCGGGGGGCTGGCCGAGAGGGCCCCCACCAAGGGAGAGACTGGGGGGCTACAGGGACTGAGGAGGGGATACGTCTAAAGCGAAGGCTGATCGTGCAATCTGACCTTAGGCAAGGAGATGGGCATGACTGAAACGGAGACCAAGGGAGAGAAACAGAGTCCCTTTGTCTCTCTTCAGATGGACTCGCGTTCTTCAGTTGTAGAAGAGTTTAACTGTGAGAAAAGGGAGGGTGAGGGTGTGTTCTGGGATTTGGAGGGCAGCCAAGAGCATTGCTGATTAATTATTTAAAAGGTCCTTTATTCTCATTCAGTGTCTAACTGAAAAATAATAAAAAGAAATGGCATAGTCTTCCATGCAGTCCATGAAATTGCTTGGTAGGAAAGGCCAAAAACCCTTGTTCAGAAATAAGTCGTGGGATCTTTAAGAGACACAGTCTTTGTTCGAGGGTGGTCACCGTACCAGTTAAAGGGATTATTGCACTTAAAATTTCACTATAGAAAATACACACCACTACCTGAACTGTAGCAGAGCGCAAGTTGTGCTGTCATATGCTGCCCTACAGCGGTGAAGAAACCCGTTCTGGAACATTTCTTCAACTCTTTTGTGAGCCCAGGATAATGTTCTTTTTGCTCTGTCAACAGAAAGGAAAAGAGACTTTTCCAGAATTAAAGGCATGGATTGCAGTAGAGGCACAACGGACATATTCTCTACCTGTGCTAGATGATCGCTGGATTGCCTGCAGTCTGGAAGACGGTAAGGTAACATTGCAACACTTATAGAAGCACTGGCCATTTTTTATGAGGAAAGAACTGGGAACAAAGTGACAGGCTGAGGCTGGAGGCCAATGGAAATATCCTTGAGAAAAAGTTTTTGGCTTACCTCCATTTAGTTAGGGGGCAATTTCCATCTCGTAGATGTGAGAAAATAATAGCCTACTCGGAACAGACAGTGTGATTAACCAGTCAGAACTACTAAGAAAATACCGGACCTGAATTTAATCTATCCCAAACCAAGAAAGAAAAAGTATTTTCTGGGAGTCGAATAAGAAACATCTATATACCTCCTGTGCTTCATCAGCTCTTTTTTTTTGGCTTGTAATGATGTACAATGTTATAACATGCAGGACAAGTTCTCTGAAGGTGATTTCAGACTAGCTACTATATTACCTTAACGGAAGGTTCAGAAAATTTAGAATTGGAGAAAAAGCAAATCCAGAACTCAACCAACGTGCCAATTGAAACTGGATGGGAAAACCACAAAGCTGAGACTTTGTGAGGCTCAGGAGGAGATCCTAGTTCTTTACAGAAGGCTCAAATAAATACACTTTGTAGGCCAGATGTCTTTATATAGGTAGGAGAGGCTTCCTTCCCACGACTGAAATCTGCTGTGCATCTCCTAGGTGGGGTATTTGGATCTGCAGTCTGGAGAATTCCATTGCGCCTGGAGCTTATGGCCTGAGACAGTACATCTTAGCTTCAGGAAAGCATTTTCAGAGCAGGTAAAGGTTTGTCTAGTGAGAACAGTTGGACTTTTAGGACTTCAATGGGAATTACGCTATGAAACTTGCTGCTCAGTTGAGTAGAAAAAGGGACCAGTCCACAGCACCAACTGCCAGCGAGAGACATAGTGGTATTAGACATTAATGATACTAGTACTTTCAGTGTCTGGATCTTAAAACTAGAAGTTCTTTTGCCTTTATGTATTTATATCTCTTTATTTTGATTGCAGTAACAGAAAATGATATTTTTTTTTAATATATAAAGAATGAACAATACTCAAAGCATTTACTTTCAACTTTCCTTGAGGATAAAACTAGGGACCTGTAACAGAGCCAGACATTTGCTGAATAGCCCTTTGCAGAAGAATTGCAATATCCAAGCTTTCCCCACGTCAGGTCAATAAACAAGACGCAAAGTCAGATGAAAACCAACAGTTTCAAGGTATCATTTAAACTGTGACAAAACACTAAATGTACCAGAAATTGATTTTGCAAACTAAACTTTTACAGCTTTGAATGAAAACAATGTTGGTTGTCTTCTTGCGTTTAACTGTGTTCTCCCATACAGATTTGGGTTTTGCAAAGCTTGAGTGAAATGTTCATAAATCAGCCAATACATTCAACTAGACATAAGGTAGTAACTTTCAAATTGAGTAGGAAATTACAGCAGCATCAAGTTAGACTAATTAGTTTTGGCTAAAGAGTTCTTCTCAAGCAGAATCTCAAGATAAAGCATTTTTGTTTGTACCTTGAGATTGACAGTTACTGGTACAGTGCCATTGCAGACACTGAACACCGTGAGGCTTCGCCAGGGAACTGAGAAGTATTCCAAGACTAAACAAGGTGGTTTTTAGGTTGCTGACATAAGGTCATTCCAGTCTCCTTCAAATATCAACTTGAAAGTTGGAACTGTATTTATATACTGTGGATTGCTTAAAAGCACAGCCACACCATGCCCCAAGTACTTTTCAAGAGGAGCCTATAGTGGAAACATTTTCTTGCTTCAAAGCAAGTTCCACTTGATCATTAAACTTGCACCTCACTGAAGGATCTCCTGGTTCTATAATGTATGTAGTAAGTGCTTTTTTTTTGCAGTTCCTTGGTTGGAGATATCCTGGCCTTTTACAGAAATTCATTCTCTGACCTTGAAAATTTGTATAAGGATCCCAAACTGGCTCGCTCACCTGGGGAATGAAGACTTCCCCCCCTCAACATATTTTTCAGTGTCCAAGGTGATGCATTTGGGGGTCTTGTTTAGCTAGATTTCCCTAGTTCCTTCGAACTTTCAGTGAGTCTGTCTCATACCTTTCTTTCATAGCGGCTCGATTCTCTTAACCAACTTTACATGCTGTATGAGTAGGTGTGGGGGGGGTAAGGACGGGAGAAAGTAGCTGAACCCAAAGTAGTGGGTTTCAGGCCACGATGCTGGACAGAAGAACTGGTTGTCAGCTCCCCAGTTTTAAATCACAAACAGTTAACAAGAGCCGTTGCTTGTGGCAGCACTGGGCTTCCAGACTGTCTTACACAGACGAACCTTGGTAGCCCAGCAGAGCTTTGCCCTGTGGGAAACAGAACCCAGCGTTAGCACCAAAACTTCCATCAAATCTGTTACTTCACTTTGGATGTTGTGCCTTCAAGCAAAAAGAGAACTGAGATTAAAAATACCGAGCTACATCTGAGTCCTCACACACGCTTCAGGAAGATGCTGGCTCTAGCTTATACCAGTTTGAAATACCTTTCATTAATGGTTTGAGGTCTTACACAGGCACGTATTTGGTTCTATCACCCGACCCCTTCATTTGTCTTTTTATGGAAGCTCTGCTGATCTTGCCAATAGAAAACGGATAACGTAGTGAAAAAGACCTAGAAGGGGCCCCTTTCCATGTGGCCCGACGGTCACAAGCCTGACACGGTGATTCTGAACCCCTCCGCAGCAGCTCCTTCCACTGCCTGCACTCCAGCACTTCACTTGCAAGAGTGATACAATTCCAAAGTCACATCCAATACCAGAAAACTACAAACAGAATATACTTCACTGTTAATAACTCACGCAAAATTCACAGCCTAAAAACATCAGTTTGCGTAACAGAACAGCAGAACCGAGAGCATTCCCAACATTGCTACTGCTGTCCTAAGCTTGATCTTTCTCCAAACTCGAGTAGTAGTATATTAAAAAAAGTATTAGCCAACTCATTTAATAAAACAACTGGGTAAATGGAAGTAAGAGATACATTCACATTTTAATTTCGAATTTGCTTATATTTGTCTACTGGTACCGCAGCCTTAGAAAGCACGTTACGTTACATAAAAACTCCTAACGTCAGCATCTTCTCCTTCAAAAATGTATCATCTCTCTGTATTTGGGATAATGTGTAAAGACTTTATTTTGTCCTGTAAAATAAAGACTTTTGAGGCAGACTTCCCAAGTGAAAAAAATTAGGAAAATCTGTAAATTCTGGTTTGGTGGGGCTTTTTTTGTTTTCCTTAAAATGTTCTGTTACATACTTGGTGAGTTACCCCTTGTTGCAGAGGCATCAGCGAGCAGGTGCTGTTGTTAACCTGGAGAACTCCCTATTTTTTCCACAGAACCGGGCTAAGTTTATAGGACCCAGAGGTTAGAAAAAAATGACCCCACCTTATTACTTTTATGCTTAATGCGGTGCGAGATTAGCCTCCCCAGCTCCCCCCAAGTTGCTTTTCCAGCAGACTCGTGCTTTTAACTGCACCCATTTTGCTCAGCTCAATCCATTAAAAGTAGACAGGATAAAAAGCAGTTTTAACTTTTAATAAGATGAGAATCAGGGTTGAAAATAATTAATTCTGAAGCCAGTACTCACGGCTGAAGTTTTAGCAATCTCTGCAACACACTGAAACACTCCAATGCCATTCACCTGCCCAGTAACGGAAACCCACCCCCTCGCGGTGTTTCGGCCGGCCGGGTACCGCCAGCACTGGAATAGGCTCACTCTTGGAACGCCTGGCTGGGCAGTACCAGAGAGATTTTTCATCACCAGAGGTTCAGAAATCCCCTTTGTAGTTTACTTTATATACAAAGACACTTTTTTTGTCAAGATTTGTCATAGAACAGAGACTTTTTCCCAATGGATGACTTTTCAGCAAGAAGAGGGGTACAGATGTGGGGTTGGACTGCAAAGAGGTGTTTGCTTGTAGATATTCTTACTGTTCTACAAACTCAGCGCGTGGTTTCGGGACAAGGACCTGTTCCTGTGGGAGATTTCCACTGATAGTATCTATGGCCCCGATCCCGCTTCTTACAGTTAGTGGGAATTTTATCACCTACTTCCATGGAAGAGGCCACCCAAGTGCCAGCATTGTTAGAAATGCACAGTAGATACAGCTGGGGACAGAAGGGAACCTACCCTCTGCCAGAGTGAGTTACAGAACTTCGTAACAACTCTATCAGTCCCAGAGATTTGCACAGCACCAGCCGCGTTATCACGGGCACTCGGCTGCCCTGGGGTCTGTCTCCGTCCATTTCCTGGCTAATCACCTTTATATCTTTTGGTTTTCCTAGTACATGATTTTCAATATTGGAAAACAGGATATAATACAAAACATCCTACATCATTTACAGGAATATTGTGCCACGACTAATTACGAGGTGCCCAGATTCTAAAGTGATGAACGTTAATGTTTCTGTGCATAGATTTCCTGGTAAACGATCTTGCAGGTATCAACTAAGTGCAACACGCTGGAACAGCGTTAGCTTCAGTCCCCCTGGAGTACGGACTTACTCCAGCTTAAACCCTGTGCTTGATGCCACGATTCAAAATAGTTTTATCAGCTCTGCGCCCATCCAGCATCCCTCCAACGCCTCTGCACCCCCGGCTGCTCCCGGCAGTCCCAGAGCCCCAGCCCCAGCCTCCAGAGCAGGGCCCGATGCTTCCCGAAGCAGCCGGATCTGGTTTCAGGCCGCAGTGGATTTACCCCTCCGCATTACTAAAACCCCTTCAGGAGTCATCACTGTTCTGCTGTATCACACTGGCTGCTGAGCGTGCACTGGTGTACAACTTCCTAAAAGTTCTTGGGTCGAAATAAGTTACTGCAAATGCACAGTAGCTGATTTTGAAACCACAACATCTCTACAATTTATTATTATTTTTACAAAATACCCAAAGTGATCAGACCATATTGTAGGTTACTGGCTTGCCAAAGGTTGTTTTCAAATCAAAACCATTTCTGAGTTACAGAAGTGCCAAAACCAACCTCGAACCAGGTTTGTTTGTTGTGTTTGTTGTTTTTTTGTTAATCCAACCCCCATCCAACAAAACAGCCGTAGGACTTCAAACAGAAACAAGAGTTTGTGTTGGAAACTGTTTGAAAACCAACCCCCCCAAATCATGCTTGAGCAGAAGCAGCCTCGTACGGCAAAATTTAGCTTAGGGCAATTAGTGCCACGGTATAGACCCTCCATGGGTTTATAATGGAAATACTGACACAACCTCAACTACAGTGATGCGAATGTGCCCTAAAACACTGGATTTGCTTTTATTAGTAAAAGTGGTAGTGTTTACATTTGCAGGTATCTTACGCTTCAGCATCACGATGAATACTGAGGAGAATGAGTTAAGTTTTGGCTGTAAGGTCAGAAGTTTCCAAACAGATGAATGAAACAGAAGTGAAAGTCCTCAATCATGGAAACAAGAAGTTCAAATAAATAAATAAAACAAAACTAGGAAAATATGGGTAAGCATTAGGTTGGAATGGTTCAATTAACTGCAAATTATGGCCACTAAATTAGAGACAGAAGAAAACACAGTTACTTATTAAATAGCAAGCATTAAAGCTTTATGGTTTTGTATTTAAAAAAAAAAAAAAGAAAAAAGAAAGCTGTTAAAAATAAGACTTGCATTTACCAGGCCACCAAACTGCATGGACTAATAGAGACTGACAAAGGCAATACTGAGACATTAAGACACACACACACGCTCCGGACTTGTGCAACTCAACCATGTTCAAAACAATTGCCTTTTTCCTCACTTTAGGGGAAAAAAAGCATCCCCTAAACATTTCTGTTCATATAAAGCTTTGGGTTTCTGAAACTGTTGCTGTCGTACATAGCTCCCTGTTACTATGGATCCTTCTCATTATAGAGGAAGAAGCTTATTTTTTAAAACATTTTCTAACGGAGGTGCTTTGTTTCCCTGGATGAGAGATTACATTCCTCACACCGCTGCAGGTTTTCCCCATTCAGAGATGTGGTGTTCACACCAACTCCTCCTAGGCTTAAAGATAAGGGTTGGCACTAAATTAAAGATTTTGGCTCCTGTAACTAAAATTAAGGCTCACAATGAATCTCCTTTCCACCAGGTGCGTCCCTTCCCTACCCAGGGGAAGCGCCAGCCCTTGGCCCACAGGCACCGGATACATTCGGAAATCGGAGGGGCTTTTTTCTGTCAGGTTCTGCTGCAGCGCTACAGAGTTCGGGTGGCAACTTTCTAGACCTGTGAACAGGAAAGATGATTTTTAAAAGATAAGTAGCAACCGCAGCTAAAATTGTTAGACGATTTAGTGTCTTCTGGAAGATGACTAGTAATTTTGGATTAAGAGAGATGGGACGGTAACTCCATCAGGTCCCCGCTCTTTAGGTGAAAATGGACGAGGTGGGTAATTTTCATTTACAAGTTCAGCCACAGCAGCAACGCAAACTCTCAGTCCCGGGCAGCGGCAGGTCTCAGCACTGAAAGGCGTGGGACACCGGAGGAAACGGCGCTGCGTCGCCGCCGGGCACCCGCGGCTGAGCCGGGGGCAGCGCCGTCCCCGGGCGTGGGGGCCAGCGCCAAGGGCAGAGGCCAGGGCTGGGCGCCTGCTTTGTGTCTCCTGCTTTCCTCCTGCAGCCGCTGCAGCGGGAGCCAGAGCAGGCCGGGGTGTCAGTGACGGGGGGCGCTGGAGTAATACAGGCTAACACTGTTCTAGATGGGGGTTACAGCTGTAATTGCTGACTCTGTACAAATTGTACACGTAGGTTTAGACACATGAAAAAGTAACACACTCACAGAGACATAAAACACCTAGGTATAAAATATAAAGCAGTGTAGTAGTTACTAAAATTACATGCTCTCTTATTGCTACAGTGATTTTTGCTCTTTTTCTTTTTACTGTACCACATGTTGTTCTAAGCATATAATTTGCATAAATTATTCAAGTTTAAGAAAAATCCACACATCTTCACTTTAAGCTACTTATATAGTTAATATAAAACAAAAAGGTTCTAAAGTATCTCTTTATTAAAAGAGAAATAAAAAGGTCATTTGGGACTGGAGTTCAGTGGCCGAATCCGAGGGCCGTGCACGCCGTGTCACTCGGGAGGAGCCACCCCCCGCGCGGGGACGGTCACCGACCTGCACCATGCCCTGCGTGTCCGCTATTGTTCTGGTTTGTCTTCAGCAAAAAGGACTATGAATGACCAAAGACTAACATTTATAATTTGTAGCAAAATTTGGTTTATGTAGAAACAAGCCATGTTTTGCATTTGGATAGAGATTTAAATGAATTAAAGCTAAAAATTAAAAAGCATGATGCTGCAACATCTGGTCACTTGTTGAAGACCTCACTTTTAAAGTGGTTAAGTTTGCACAATTTGTACTTTTTTCTTTTTTTTCTTTTTTTCTTTTTTTTTTTACTAAACAGTATTTTTCCTTCTTTTATAAACCAGAAAAACTAAACTACAGATAAATTTTCCCTACCTTGAGCTAATGCTGCAGATAGGGTTGACAAAGCTGTACAGCGCAATCAAACATACTTACATCTTAGCTCATTGTACAGGTACAGCCATAATCAAGGCACAAAGATCTTCTACAAGTTATTTTTTTTCAATAAAGTTGTACAAAATAATACATTTTACAGTCTGTACAAGAATAATAATCCAGCAGTAAAATAAAAAATGAGGGGAGGGAAGAAGAAAAAGAAGGGAAAGACTGTGAGGACTACAGTCCAGATAATGATTTTAGAGCAGACGGGATCATCAGTGGACAAACCGAAAACAGTGTGTGGTTGACTCTCTGCCATCACAGCCCATGCGCAGTTCCGTTCAGCAGCGTCCGGGGTTGTCTTTAGACCACCGAGACTGGTTTTAAAAATACCCTCCCAAAGGGACGCAGGTGGTGTCTGCGCGGTCTGGGTCTGCTGTAGAATCGTCAGTGTTTCCGTTCAAAGCCACATCACGGTCAAAGAACCAAACCCAAGCGTCTCTTCAACTCGGTCTGTGACTTGGCACCTTCTTTACTCTGATGCAGTGAACGATACAAAGTGGAGATCACGGGTTACAGGATTACGCCTGCAGCAGTGCTAATTACCTAAAGGTTTCTCTCCCCAATTTTTGTTTCACTTTTTAATTTTTTTATCCCCAATTCTTTCAGGTGCTCCACATTCAGGGCTTTTAATTAATTAGGTTTTATTTCTTTTTTTTTTTTCTTTTTTGTTAATAACAGTGTTAGGGAATCCTCATGGAAAGGGCCTTTTAAGTGTTAGGGGCCATCTCAAGCTGTCCGAGGGATACAGAAGCAAGCTTAGAAGTGCTGCTATTGTCCAGCAAGGAGAAAAAGTTGAGGGGTGCAAATCAATGGGAGATTCAAACAGTTCTCTTCCACCCTATGTGGGCAAGGGTGGGCTTTTTTCTTTTTTTTTAATAAGGAATAAGGAGTCCAAAACACAGAAAAAAGTGCTCTCCATCACAACAACTCGTATTGGCGAAGGTGCATGCGCTGAATAATGTCCCGACAGTCATTGAAAACCCTCCGGATGTTCTCTGTATCCACTGCGCAGGTGAAGTGAGGGTAGCAGTAGTGCCTTCCGTCGCCACTCGCTGTACTGATTCTCTGTTCAACGCGAGAGAGATACTGGGTTACAATAAACCGACTGGGGGAAAAACCCATATTCTCAAAACTCAGATGAATGAAGGTTAAGGTAAGTTTGTGTGAGTTGTGTTCAAAGGGTGTAACCAAGTGGCAAAATGCCCACAGTGTTTCACTCTCCCCTAAAACACGGAATTTAAAATAACCAGAATTATACGGGGAGAAGGTTGCCGCATACCGGGGATTTCAGAGTGCACGAGAACTCACAAAAGTGCTATTATTTACAGGCAGCTTTGGTGAATTTAGCCAGGCAACTCCTGGTCAATTTGGCATTGAAGGAAGTGTGATTTTTGCTTCCTTGTACAAGGTTTTATCCCTGCTGTACGCTTCCAGAAAGCCTCCCTCAAAGTTTTATTTGGCTCCATTTTAAAATGAGTCCACAATTTGATTGCCATGCTCATCATTACAAGTAACTGTAATAATATTTAAAAAAAATCTATGTCTATTATAGCTTCAGCTGACCAGTAATGGGAAAGCTCATACGAAAAGAACGTTAATATTTTACAGACGATGTGTCTTGTCATTAGTCTTTATCTTTAGAAATAATGCATGGAATAAAAATCTGGCGCCATTAATAACAGCAGGACTTCACTCATCATTCTGTTCGAGGTTTCTTAACTCTTACCAATTCTTTTGCTATTTCATTACGCGCTGTGACAACAAACAAATATCTGAAGAGCAGCCAACAAGCAGCGGTGAAGCTCTTCGACGTAACCGTGTTTCATGCAGTGTGGATGTTAAATATAAACTACACAAAAAGTGACAGCATTTTGCAGTGGTAGAAGATGCATCGGAGCTTATATTTGAGAAAATCATGTAAGAAATACTGAAAGAAAGGAAATACTTACAAGAAACTCGTCTCTAATAAAATACTTGGCCCTTGTAACTCTGGGATCCTCACCAGGCTCTGGTGTTGCTGATTAATAATAAAATAAGTATTTGATTAAAAGAGATGTGTTTGGTGATAGCACCTAAAAATGATAACTTGTTCTGTTTTCTGCTCATTTATGATAGAAACATACTTTGCAAAACTGACTATGAGATAAACCAAACCATAACATATTATTTAAAGCAGCAACATTTCAGGAGAACGAAGGCACATTCCAGTGCCCACAGTACCCGGCACTCGCCGGGAGAAAAAAGACCACAGAAATGACCGGGGGGGGGCAGGGGACACGTCTGGGAGTGTGTGCTGGGGTCTACACCAGCAAAGTAACAGCGTTTTGGCACGATGAAATTATTAATATAGTAAATGTACAAAAGACAGGATTCTCTCGTTATTAATACCTAACATTTAACATTACAGTTTGGCAGAAAGACAATGAAGATTACTTTTACTTAAGAATTTTCAAGTCTTAGCTGAAATTACCAAACCCATTACAAATTCGATTAACAAGGAAACGCTAAATTGCTAATAAAAATCTTACCATCATCTGGTGTAGTGTAGCGAGCAAATTCTGGAAAGTAGTCTTCAATTTTAGATTTCCCTGCCAAAACTTTCTCTGCTAGCAAATCTTGTTTATTCAGGAAAAGAATTACTGAAATGGTCCGTAGCCACCTGTAGAAGAGGAGAAGGCACAGCTGGGGTCACACAGCAAAAAAGAAACTTCAGCCAGTTCTGGAGACACCAGCCACAGGACACACCAGTCATTCTGAAAGGTCCCATTTACACCTGAATCCAATGGTGTGATGCCGGGCGTACACACCCCGCGCTCGGGTGCTTCTGGTCTGGGCCGTGGAAGTCGCCCACCTGCTGCTGCTCCATCGCCTGGGCGAGCACAGCCGCTGCTCAGCGCGCTGCTCCAGCGCCGCTTTAATTACTGCAGCCGCGATATGGCAGCTACCGATGTTCAACTCTCTGGAGCTTTCTTCAATAAAGGAGCCTGTGAGACCTTCCCCAGCAGACGGGGGGGCAGGAGACCGTCCCCCGGCAGATGGGCAGAGCCGTGACCGCCCAGGAGCTCAGTCTGCGCTGTGAGACTGACCCCACGCTGCTGCTGGGGCTCAACCCCGAAGCACCGCCCCGCGCTTGCTCCCACTCCCCCTCAGTGGGACGGGGGAAGAGGAAAGGAGGAATAAAAGCAAGAAAATTTGGGGGTCAAGGTAAAAAAATATGAATAATAATTTTTTAATAAGTGGAGGTTAAGTGGAAAAGAGAAGGAAACAAAAACCAAGTGATGCAAAGGCCCAACAGCCAGCCGGACGCCAACCCTCCCAAACCGCCTCCATCCCTCTGGGCACTGAGCACGGCACGACGCGGCACGGGACACCCCGCTGAGGGCTGGAGCACCTGCCCGCCGCGTCCTCCCCCAGCACACTGCCCGGCCCCGCTCCATGGCAGGGCAGAGTGAGAAACAGAGAAGCTGGGACGCTCTGCAAACGCCGTTCAGCACCAGCCACAACGGCGGTGTGGCACCAGCGTGGTACCAGCGCGTTACTGGTGTGGTACCAGCGTGGTACCAGCATGGCACCAGTGTGTTACTGGCGTACCAGCATGGCACCAGTGTGTTCTCGGCATTGCTTCATTCCAAATCTGAAACATGGCACCGTACGAGCTGCTATGAAGAAAATTCACTCTATCCTGGCCAGGCCCAGTACACACATCTTGACTCTAGCATAGGACAGAGTTCCTAACCGATGGGATATGAGCGATGAGACTCCAATTCACAGACCTGTTGTTCCAGATACTCTTGAAGAGGTTTAGTGCTTCTTGAAGCCTATTGGTCTGATTGTCCTCTCGTATAACCATGTTGTAGCTACTGCTCGCCACCACGAATATGATAGCAGTCACATCTAAATCAAGAAACAGACATCAGTTAACACCAAACTTCAGAGGAAATATCCAGGAATCCCAGAGTTCAATAAAAAGCTGCCAGACTTTCAGCTTCATGAAGAGAACAGGCTGGAATGCTACCGCTGACAGCTTTCTAAGTGCCACAAATCAAAAAAGAAGGTGAAGCAACCATCAAAGACAGGAGAGGCAGGCACAGAACAGAATGGCAGAAACTGTAGAAAAGAAAGTAACAGAAGCCAGAGAGAGAGAACCTGAAGAAAGCTAAAGGAGCATTTAAAGAACATTTAAAAGGTGCGAAGACATGTAGAAAGCAACTCTGAGCTACCAAGGAAGGACAGGGCGGCCCTTGGGGGAAGATCTCAAGACACCTGGCACTTTTGATCTGCCTGAATAGAGCAGCAGCAGCAGTCGCTGTGAGTTCAGGGTTAACTGCTCTGCTCCGCCACGGCGCCCTGCTCTGCGCCCAGTCGGGATGGGACGGCTGCTCGGGGGCTGCGCTGCCCCAGGGCCCGCGCTCTGACTGCCTCCCCCCGGGACGCCCGCGCAGAGGGATGGGGCGGATCACGGGCAGAGGAAGGAGCCGAGGTAAAACCCAACAAACCCGTTATCGACAGCGCAGAAGCCAATATCGCACAGTCGTTCCAAACACACCTAAAGTGTTCAGGTGATACTCTATGACAGTAACTGTAGCAAAACACGATGAATTCTAGGTTGCAATGTGGCTGCAATTATGTGCAAAAATATGATATTCTGATTTTATGCATATATTAATTATCCTGTAATTGTATATTTTGTATGGGCACAAACATGTAAACCTTCACTCGGAAGACAGAATATAGCTTGGAATTTAACGCTCAAACAGCTGGCAAATAATGTGCAAACCACCACGAAAACATCCTAATTAAATGAAGAGAGGGAAGCCGAAGAAAATAGACAACAAGGTACGTTATCAAACTTGAACTCCTTCCCATCTGCGTTCTCCCTAAGGATACTCTATGCAGTTACAGAAATTTACATGTCAAGAAAAATTCCACCCCATACGACTGTTCAGATAATTCCTTATCAAGCTACACGGAAAAGAAGATGGCTTTCACACACTGAGAAACTGATTGGGCATTAAAATCTTGTGGAAAACTATTTTATAAAACAAACATAAATTCCAATCGTACCATTAAAACACTGGATCCATTTTCGGCGTTCATCTCGCTGCCCTCCAACATCAAACATACTAAGAAGAAAAACATAAATCGAGTCAGAATATTTTGTGTTTGGGGTTTTTTTTCCGCAAATGCAAACAGAAAATGTACAAAATTTGAGGAGTTCTGTGTCATAGAAGCTAAAAGTCATCAAGGATTACGAGAACCCGAACGGGTACCAGCCCACCAACACCTGCCCGCAGAGCTTCCATCACAAACCACGGCTGTGTCTCCTTTCACCAGCACCTGCGCTTGAAGGGAAGAAATTCTGTATGTTCATCGCAGATTCATCCTCACCCTGATACGCTGAGACATTAAAAAAGATCCTACAGCAAGTCATTTGCTGAAACGAGTATCACAGACCTAAACTCAACAAGACCAGCCTAAAACAGCATTATATTAAAAGGAAAAAAAAAAAAGAAAAAATACGGATACTTACTGAAAATTTACTTTATCCACCTGAAACTTGGTTTCAAAAATTCCTGATGTCAAAACTCTGCATCTGAGAAGATCCTAGAGCACAAAGGGAAAGTCATCGATTCGACACGGATACTTCACCGTTCTCAGCACCAGAAACAAAGCCCTTCCTGCCAGTGCCGGCAGCACGCGCTGCTGCAGAGACGGGGCACAGACACTGTGAAGCTGCGTTTTGGTTTGGTCTCGAGCGCGTGCGCACGTACGGCTGCGCTCGGCCTTTATGGCACACAGGGGGTGACCAGCGGGTGGTAGGTGCCGAGGGGGAGCAGAAGGGGGCCGGGGCCGTGCGGAAGCAGGCGCCAGCCCAAGGATCAGCCCACGCTCTCGCAGGTTTCCACGGGGCTGGGGCTGACGCCAGGAGCCCTGAACTGCCATCGAGTAACTCCCAACCCCAACAGACAGATCTCTGCCCCAACCGCTCGGTGCTTGGCTATTAGAAGAAGTGCCTAGGTCTCAAAACTTCCCATTTTCTCCTTCAAAGAACCGGGAGCTCAACCCCTCAAATCTTACAAGGATTGGGCTTTTCAAAGATAAAATTTGAAATTTCCTGTAGAGGCAAAAATGATAATCAGAAGTTGTGAGCTGCAAACAATTGAAATTGTTATAAGCGCTACAAAATCCTATTAAACCCAAACTGTGTTGGCTTTTATTCGCTGTGAGCTGCACAGCAGAGACGGCCACAGCCGGTGCTGCGCGGGGAGCCCATCTGGAAGCACCTCATTTGCGTGGGCTGCAGACCCTGCGCACAGCCCACCTCTAACCAGCTACAAACCACCACTGCCAATTCAACTAAGGGCTTCATCATTTAGGACTTAAAAGTTTTGGTGTTCTTCACAAGGGGTCTGAACAGCAGACACTGTAACGTTTGCAGCAGACGACATCACGTAAGCAGAACAGACTGAACAAAAAAATGATGCGCACAATCAAAGCTCTGTTCTCACTCACAGGCACCCAAGTGGTTAGTCACAGTCAAACCCACCCAACACCCAAAGGTTAGACAACACTGTTAAATCATTAAACAAAACGGCTACATTTTAATGTCAGTTTTCTGACAGTAAATTATTGTTGTCTGGCTATTTTAATACTCATATTGAAAGATGTATATATTTAAACATTGTTCTAACTTATGTTAGAAACAGTTTGAAATTTCAGACGCCCCAGTAAACAGAAGGAATTTGGAGAACTGGGGACCCTGGAGCTCTGCTCAATACAAGTACAATGTTAAAAAAAGAAAAAGAAAAAAAGAAAAAAAGAAAAAAAGAAAAGAGAAAAGAGAGAAAAGAGAGAAAAGAGAGAAAAGAGAGAAAAGAGAGAAAAGAGAGAAAAGAGAGAAAAGAGAGAAAAGAGAGAAAAGAGAGAAAAGAGAGAAAAGAGAGAAAAGAGAGAAAAGAGAGAAAAAGCAGTCACCCACCTCAAGGGAAAAACAACCAAAAAGGGCAGGCAGTGATTTGGTTACTACACTCAGGGGTTCCTTTGGGAGACAGATGTAACACCCAGCGCAGAACCCAAACAGGCCCCTTTCACCCTGCGCTGGGGGGGCTCAGCGCAGCCACGGCCCCAGAGAAGCACCGTAAGCACCGACTCTCACTTGCAGAAGTGAAAGTGAACTATTTTACTTAAGTAACTACTTAAATACTCACCTTACTTAAGTAATTACTGTAAGCAAATTGTAAGCACTCTACTAAATGTAAGTGAATGCAAGTTAAACTCCCTCCTGACCCCCTCAGCCTCCAATATAAAACTGATTCTTGTTTTAAAGTTTCATATCTGAAGATTAGTTGCTCCAAACTGCAAATATAATAACCTGTATTTTTGATATTTTGTTTCTTGAAATAGAACTATTTCAGTGATAAAAATCCTCATTATAAAAGCCCTCAGATTTTTAAAAGGATGAATGATTAATTTGTTCTTAAACAACTTTCAAGGATACAAACTGGTCACTCCTCAGCAATACTGTCTGCGACAGTTCAGGGACATTAGTATGTTTTTTGGTTATTTATCCTATGAAAGTACGCTAGATGCTTAATTGCATTATTTATGGGGAGAAAGTTAAGAATATACACGTGATTTTGGATTAGGGATTTGGTCCTTAAAAGATCCTCTGATTACCTGTAACAAAATGAAAACTACAATTCCCATTTTGATAAAAAAGAACGATTTTTCTAACCAGGCTATTTGCACACAGTCAGTTTGCAGCGGGAGCCAGCGGGGTGAGAAGACCCCAGCCCCATTGCACCAGAGGAGGAGCAGGACGGGTGTCCGGCCAGGACGGCACGACACCGAACTGCTCTTTGGGACGGGAACCGGAGCTCTGGGATGGCAGCACACGGCAGTGCTGCACCCGGGCAGGGCTGCACTTCTCCCTGCGTTCACGTGGACAAACAGCATCCCAACAAGTGACAAAGGAATTTTTACTGGAGTACCAAATAGGTACAGGGCACGGTAATACCTGAATTAGTGTCACAAATGGCAATTAGATAATTAATGAGATGTTTATCCTCAAAGATGGAGAGAGAAAATGTGTAATTTCTCAATGAAACTTTGCCTACCTGGTCGGACGGTGTATACTCGTTTTGTTTGACGATGTCGATCTTGTCTAGAAAACTGGGGAGAGAAAGGGAGAGACTGGTCACTGCTGCTCAGAGGGACGTCCCTGGCCCCGGGCCGCCGTACGAACGTGCGGGGCCACAGGCTGCCGTGCCCGCGGCTGGCGCCACAGGGACGCGCGTTCCCCGCAGCACCCGGCAGATTCTACCCTACAAGCTGCTACTGCCAACAGTAAGCAATGGCTCAAATAAACGGCCTACGCGTAATTTTCCTGACAGTAAGGCCAATATTTTAAAAAATTTATCGTCCCCATAATTCGTTTAAATGAATGAAATCCCCAAAGCAATGTCATCACAAGCTCAGTTAAGTGAGAGGGAATACTGATTTTTCTGTCAATTCTTGGTACCAGCTTTTCAGTTTACTTTCCGGAGAAGTCGCAGTAGTACGGGGGAAGAAAGTATAGAAAGATATACTTCATTCAAATTCATCAGGCATTACCTGAAGAGACTATTCTGGAGTCTTTAAAATGTTTTTACCCATTAACTGTAACCTCCTAATTATCCTTCCCTTCAACGCAAAGGGCACGACCCTGCAGGACCGATGCGTTCCCCGTTCATTGCCGTGTTTCTCCACCCGGGGGGGTCCCGAGCTGCTCTCAGGGTGCCAGTGCCCAGCACCGCTCGTCACTATTGGTTATTACGGGGACAGCCAGCAATGCTTCTGTAGTTAACTCTACCCCAACATTAATACTAATCACAGTCTTAAAACTAATAGACTTTAAGTTTCCTTTTAAATTCCTCTTCTTTATGAAGCAGGAGCCACAGAGAAAAGGAGTTCTCCCTGCCGATGCCCGCACGCCGGCAGGGCCGCAGCTTCGCTCAAAGCGCATTAACTGCGTCCACAGCCAACAATTCAAATGGGGGAGAAGGGGAAACGCCGCGTCCCAGATCGACAGATCAGAGCTGACCCCCGGGGGGGTCACGGCCCGCAGCCCCTCCGACTCGGAACGGCTAACGAGGAGGGGGAACGCAGGAAAAAGAATCGTATGTTTTAATGGCAGCTTCAGTGTAATGCCCTGCGCACCGGGAGCTGGGCGAGCAGCCTGCTTCAGAGACAAATGACCGGTCATTTTTGTTTAGTCTCAATTACGGAATTTTAAACACATTAAAAAGTATCTTAGTAAGCAGGGTCCTAAAAACATGAGACAAAGCGTAAAGATCAATTTCCAGCACAAAAGGCGACCTGGAGACAGAGGTACAAGGACAGAATCCATGACAAATTGTGCTCTGCAACTTGCAAGCTGGATTTTTTCCTTGTCGCTTCCAGGTTGTGAAGTAATTTTATTTTTCTTTTTTTAATACGAAGGAGAAGAAGTAGGGCTCTTTGTTCGGTGCACAGAGGAAGTTAAATACGTACAACAATCACAAATTCCAACTAGCACAAGTGTTGCCACATCACCTTCTCCCCGCAGACCACACTGAGAATCACGTGGCAGTTTCCCAAGTCGGAGGATGCTTGGAAAGCGCTCAGGAGGCGCCACGTTCATAGAGGTCTGACGGCGGCTCCCAGGCTGCGCGGCCGCAGCCCTGCGCACCTACGCACCGCGTGCACCGCGTCTCCTGCAGGGCTCCGCAAGGCGGGGAGCCTTCCTTTTGGGTTTGGTTTTGTTTTGTTTTGAAACGCTCTGCTAATCAGCTTAATGGCTTTTGGAAACTGACAATTAGAAAATAACAACAAGATATTGCTAAAACCTGGAACTGAAAGTACAAACCTCTTACTGGTGTGTTTATGCAGACTATTTTTAGGCCTATGATTTCCTTGAAAAACACGAGGCACGGGAGCAGCAGCGCTGCACTGGAGCTGGATTCCAGCAGCAGTCTTCATGCCAGGTAAAACAAGCCCCGATGGAATAAACGTTTCTTCTTCCCCCCCTGGCCCGAGCTCCAGCCCCCGGTAACATCTGACACCCGTAACACCGCTCTTGGGGACGGAAATCTGTCGCCCCCAGAGACTGCCCGGAGCCCACCCCGCTTCCAGCGGCGCCTCAGGGAGACCGGAGCAACACGACACGCAAAATGAAGGTTTCCTCCCGCGCACGTGCCTTTGCAGAGAATTCTGCTCTAGCAACTTCAGAAGGGGCTAAAGACATTAAAAACCAGTTTGCTTTTTGCTCAAACGTAAAGGAAGGGGAATATTCTTTCAGCTGGTCAACTGAAAAATAAATGTCTGTAAGGAGAAAAGAGTAGCAGAAATTCAATCTGCTCTGATACATCTAAAATAAGGAGCGACAGTGGGAGCACGGGAGTCCAGAAAAGATCAATGCACTATGTTCAGAGACTTCTAGCTCAATGTTAGTCAAGAGCAAATAATTTATGCAGTAAATTAAACTAATGATCAAGTCAGATGAGAACAAAGCCTAATTCCAAATAAAAACAAATTCACCACCCGTAAATTCTATTTTTAATTCTTGCCGCGTCCCCCAGCACCCAGGCGAGGCCCCCGGGCGCTGCTGGGACGGGCTGTCCCAGCTCCGCGCCGACGCGGGGCGGCCACGGATCGCACGGGGAGGAGGAAAAGCGACCTCGAGGAAATCATTCAAATAAAACTCTCAAACCACAAAACCAAATTTTATATTGTGAGCGAGTCTTGCACCAAGTTACAAAGTCAGTTTTTTTCTTCTGCAAAATTTTCCCAGCGATTCTCTGGGAAAGCTGTTTTCCAGAAAGCACATCATTCATTCAGCATCGCTGTCGGGTCCCACTGAGGGCCAGATCCTGGACGTGGCTAAACAACAGCATCAGCTCTTGCTCCGCAAAATACTGTCACTTGGTATATGGCACTTTTGCCTGTGTTATAGAACATCCACGCTGCTACGACACACGTTAAAAAAGACTTTAGGTCATTTGCAGTCATCAACGCTGGAGAAACAGCATCTCTAGGACAGCAGCAGATGTGTCCCTGAGATATTAAAATGAAAGGTATTAATAAAAATTTAAAACAATCTGAAATTAAAAAAAATGTGCTTTATTTTTGCTTCCCTTTCTTCAGCTTGTGGAAGGAAAAACACACGTGAGATGTTTTGAACAGATCTTTGTGAACAATGAAGTGCCTTTAATTTTAAGGGGGCACTTAGGGGCCAGCCTTCACCCACAGCGACCCAGCAGCTTCCCGCAGCTCCTGTGCGTCAAAGTCATCAAGTCATACACGTAGCCCCGATTCTTTCCACATTTTTAATAAGCCTATTATATCAAAACCATGCCCCTATTTTCAGAGCAAGATACATGCCAGTTACCGATTTATTCTGGAGTTCTTTCATACAGAGAGAGTTGTTTTATCCCTCCGTGGGGGAATTTCCTGAATGAACTGCCGCCCCCGCTCCCCCCTCCCCACCCAAAGGTAACTCCTCAAATCCTCCACCGCCAGGAACAAGACAACTTCCCCGCGTGGGGAGGATCGGGGAGGGGAAACCAGACCGCCTCTCCTTCAGCATTTCCTGACGGCCTTTTCAATAAACACTAACTTGAAATTTTACTCCCCGTGAGCTGACGAAATGGTTGCCAGACAGGAATTTTTTTTGGCTTTGTGAAGAAGAGCTTTTGTTTTCAGCCCAGAACACTGGAAAGGTCTCTTCCAACTGACAACACACCTATATTTGAAGAGCTTTATTTCCATCAGATTTTTTTTTGTGTGTGTCAAGTCATAACCTGAATTGGTATACAAAATGCCTCTCTTAAGAGATGTATTAAGATCTCATCTTTACTGTCAGCAAGACACCGCAAATCAGGAATTCAAAATTTCAATCCCACCTAAATGCAACATCTGTTTATTACTTATAACCCTCAACAGCAGTACTGCAACCCCGTGTTTGTGAAGTTTCTTGCCTCTGAAAGCCTCAAGGTGTTTTACAGACAGTAAATCACGCTCACAGCTCCTGCTGCGTTTCCTGCTCCACCATCGCACCCCGAACGGCAGCGTGCGCCCAGCCCGTTCTCGGGGGGGCTCACAGGGAGTGTGTGAATTGCCCACAGTCCCCTGAGTCACTGGAAATGGAATTTTCATTTCCTCTGAGTCATGTGTTTTTATCAAGATATTACTAAGAGTCCAACAGAATATTACTAAGCATTATCAAGATTTTACTAAGAACTAAAGTTATTTTTACCCTGATCACCTATAAATTGGTCTCTACAATTCAGGTTTCTATGTCCGAAAAGAAATTAGTATTTGTCTACTGATACTCCTAAAGACTGAACTGTGCAAATGCCCAGCAGATTTTTATTTATTTACCTATACCCCTCAGGACGACAACACTAACTCAAAGCTCCCTGAAGTAGTTTCGAGCCGAAAATTAACTCAACATTAATAGTGTTTATAAACGAGAGTGTATTTTTTGTTTCTCAGAACAGATCACGCTTTACTTCTACTTTACTCCCTTTTCAGTCCTTGCCATAATCCTTTTTGTTACTGGGCAGGAGCTCTCTAAAAGCTGAAGTTCACCGCTAAACTCCCTCTTGAGCTGTTCTGTCCCTGCTGAAGCCGGGGCTGCAGGACTGGCAGGAGGACGGGATCCCCTCGGAAGGGGGAACAGCCGACGTCTGCACCGGGACCTTCCTGCGGCTCAGAGGCCTTTGGCACGGCCGGGCTCTGCCAGCCCTGGCCAGCGGCACGTCCCCGGGCAGGGGACACCCCGACAGCCGCCCTGGGGCACCGGGGACCCCGCTCCTTCAACCCGCGACACCCACGCCTTTTACATCGCAGCTGGCCTGTTTCGCAAGGGAAGCAGAAAAGCAGGCGAAGTTACAGGAACGATGCAAATAAAATAAAGATTCAATCTGCTCGTAGTCGTGCTACCCTGCAAACACGGACAGCATGTGAAACCAACAGTTTCACATGACAGTATGCCATGTTCTTCCTCAAAATGAAGTTAAAAATTAAAATTGGGACATTAGTAGTCTTTTTCTTTTGTTTTTTAAAGACATACTGACATTTTCTATGATTTGCAAAGGTGGAGTTTTTACTGTTAAGGTAGTTACAGAAGAAATGCCACAAACGTGTTATGGGACAACTAAAAATATTCAGAAAGGCACAGCCCTCTTCCCTTTAAACAAAACTACATAATCTGGAGAGGAAAAAAAAAATCCATCAAATTTGCAATTACTTTAACTACTTCACAATGAAAACTAAGGGAAAAAAAAAAAAGCTTTTAGAGACAGACAAATATAATACTGTAAGAAATATTATTGGTATAAGTATGAGAGCACTAGGTTGCATGTAAAGACATCTCACATATGGTGTTCCTGTAGCAAAATTCTGCACATCAGTTCTCAGACATAAGGACCCCGTTCAAAACAGTTTTACATTGGGAATGAACTGCAAAAGGTAGTGTAAGTCCGGAAGAGAAGTAAACCAAAAGATGATTCTTTAGAAAACTTCCTGAAGAAGCTGCAAATATTTTATTTCCAATTTAACGGCAACCGGTTATTACAGTTTCCTTATCGAAGTAGCAAGCCACACAAAAAGATTTAAAGCCCCTCTAAAGCTCAGAATTTAATTATAGATAGCATTCAGGCGCCCATATCCCAACAGCGGCTCTGCGCCGGCCGCAGGCGCAGCTCCAGCCACGCTCGCCGCATTCCAGCCGCCTGGAGGCGGAGGGGCACCGTGGCTCCGATTTTGAAGCAAATAATGAGAAAGCTGAAAAGTATGACTCCATATATTTGGAATCATCTTGTGGTAATCAAGGTTGCAGTTCCTTATATGGTGTGGAGAACATGAAGCACACACAAAAAATAGAATATTAAGACTACGGGGTACCCAGGGCTGCAATCCCTGCAGAGCCCGCGGCACGTGCCCCCGCGGCGGTGCTGCCCTGGGACGCGCGTCCTGCCCCAGCGCCAGGCTGGGCACCAAACCCCCACGGCCCCGCGGGGCCGGGCGCGCTTCAGACAACCCAGCAGAAGGCAGACCCTCCCTCACCAACCGCTGGCCACCGACGGGAGAAATGGGGAACAGGCTGCCCAGGGAGGGTGTGCAGTCCCCTTCTCTGGGGACTTTCAAGCCCCGCCTGGACGCAGTCCTGAGGGATGTGCTCTGGGCAACCCTGCTCTAGCAGGGGAGTTGGACTAGATGATCTCTAGAGGTCCCTTCCGACTCTGACATTCCGTGATTCCGTGAAGGTAGGAGAAAAAGACAAAAATCTATTTAAAGAGGTTGTAGTTGTCTCTCTTTTTTTCCCCCTCCGCCTGTCTAAAGTTAGGCTGGCTCAGAGGATGCACCAACTTTCCCAATCAGTTTTACATTACAGCACAAGTCCAGAAATAGCTCCCAGCCGCCTTGGCCTCCAGCACGGTTGCCATGACAATGGAACCACAGTGCTATAAATAGCTCATCAGCACCAAATCTTGTGAGACACATCTGGAGCGGGGCCAGCCCGGCCCCGGCCGCACAAATAAAAATAGGCGCAGGCCGTTGGGAAGCTGGAGCGGAGCCGCGGGGCAGGGGCAGCGCTGGGGCGGCCGCCGAGCGCCAGGCTGCTCCGGCGGGACGGCGGGAGAAGAGTAACCTCACCTGACTGCACCCGCAACAGTCAGCCTTTCTCGAAGGTCCGTTTTTCTTTCTTTTCCCCTAGTCTGCGGCAAAACCATACCGCTTTTGAACCGTAACAATGCAGTCTTTTGCCCAGGAGACCATTAAAATAAGGAAAAACAGAAGAAGAGATTTTCAAAACCTCCCCCCCCCCGCACTCTCCTGCCCGTGCCCGGTGCCGGTGTGCGGGGGCAGCCCGCGCTCTGCCTGCTCCAGTNCCATCCCACCCCCGTCCCCCCTCCTGGCCCCTCCGCTCCGCAGCCCCCCCGCAGCAACCGCTCCCTCGCTCAGTGGGGGAGAAAATGGCGTATTTTTAGCACAGGCTCTTGATCAACCCATTCAATTACATCCAAATTATCTGTGTGGGAACAGAATGTTATGTCAAAAATGTTATTCAGTATATTTGTCAATATTACCCAACAGAAGACATTTGTATAATCAGGAGACTCAATATTTTCTGCAGCGAGTGAAAGCAGCGGCTGAGGAAGCGGGCTGCAGTTGTAAGACTTTGCTGTTTCACAGACACTGGGAACGGTCGGTGTGACATAACGCAGCGAACAACGCTCCCGAAACACAAACTCCTGCTTGCTCCATCAAAGCCCAGCAGAGGCTACAGGCGCTAATCAAAAACCGGCAACTATAATAAGCATTTAAGCCACAGTGAGATATCTTCTGTCTGCCATGGAGGCACCGTCCGCACTCCGTACACTCGGCACCATCAGCCCACAGGATTCCTTTAGGTCCCTACATGGATATTTTCATTCCTAAAAAGTGTAGAGTAACTTCCATCCAGGCTCAAACCATATGTAACCTCCCCTTCCCCCTCCCTCCCCACATCCAGTTTGCTCATTCGCCATCTGAACACTGTATGCTTCAGAAAGCTGCCGTTTTCACACAAGTGCTTTGGAAAATGTAATTTATAACATGCAATGCAGCACAATTCCCGATTTACTGGTTTTTATAAAGATACTCCAAGTTAGCTTAAGAGCCTGTAATCAACTGCAAGTTTTGATTTAAATTATCTAAAAAAGATTTTTCCTCCTTAAGAAAGCAATTCATAAATTATTACCAGATAGCCCTTTTTGTCTCATATAATGAACAAACTTTCTGGTTTTGTCTGGGAGAGGGGTGAGAGGGAGCGGGCTGTAGAGCAGGGAATTCCGGGAGGTGAGCCAGGGCTGGTCAAGGCTGGAAGAGCCCCCCAGCACCCTGAGCTGGGCTGGGCTGGGACAGGACGGGATGGGACAGGATGGGACTCTGGGATGGGACAGGACGGGACAGGACACTGGGATGGGACTCTGGGATGGGACAGGACGCCGGGATGGGACTCTGGGATGGGAAAGGACGGGACAGGACGCTGGGATGGGACGCCGGGATGGACAGGACGGGACGCT
>VYZM01014470.1:17420-55415 GCA_013398915.1 Dromas ardeola | reverse complement strand
CCATTAGCTCCTCACTCTGACCTGATGCTGCTGGCAGGTCCCTCCTCCAGCGATGGCTCTGGAGAGACGCCTCCCCAAGGAGATGGCTCCAGCTCCTTTCCGCTCCCACTGACCGGGCAGGTCTCACCCCGGCGTTCCAGCTTGTGACCGTGCCCCATTGCCCATTCCCAAAGGAAACCCACCCGCACAGCTCCCCCCGGCACCCATAACCGACACAACCCCCACGCTCCAGGCTGCTCCCGCTTCACTCCCGCTTTGTGAACTCGTACCAGGCACTTCCACGCTCACAACCACCAAAACAGACCGATCCCCAACCAGCCGCTGCCGCGTGCCTCGGGGCTCGCCCCGCAACACCCGCCTGTGGATGCCAAATAACTGCACACCAGCCCCTCACCCTGCCTCCGAAAACGCTGTCGCAGTGCCAGGAAGAGGCGTAAGCCCACCCAAGGGCAAGGCTGGCTACAGAGTTAAAGGTAACAGTATGGATGAGGTCCCTGTGCCATAATCTGCCTCTGGGGAGGGAAGATGGAGCCAGAGAGTGGAAGGAACACGGGACAATCCCTACCAACCTTTTCTTTCTTTTTTCTCTTTTAGTAGGCTGCAAAAGAAGACAAAAACCACAGGAAATGGAGAAGCAATTAGATGTTCATGTAACAAAATTTTCCACTTCGCTGATTTCTGTCCCTCTTCTCCAACTTTTCTTCCTGAATTTTGCTGGGCCAAACGCACCGGAGACTCGTCTCTAACGAATGATCCCATCTCTTGTGAAAGACTATGACATCTACTGCTCTACATACGGGATCTTCTCTTCTCTACACTTTAAAACAATTGTGTTTGCTTGCCTTCATTTTTACGTATCCCCATTAGTGAATCAGCGTTTAAAATAAAACAAGGGAATAATCAGAAATACCAGCATCTCTCCCGAAGCTGCGTGTCCCTGGCTGCAGAGGGAAGGGCCGGCGGAGCACGGGGCCGAAGCCTGGCGGGGGGGATCGGGCACCCCGGGCTGCTCCCCCCGGCACCAGCCCCCTCCTTTGGGCACAGGACAGAATCCAGCCGCCGGCTTGACCCACCAAACTCCCGGGCACTCCAGCAAGCCCACGCTCTCTTCTCGTTATTTCAGCAAGGGCTCTGCATGCCAAAGACTGCAGTTCTTCATCTTACACGAGGAATGAAAAGCTGGAGTCTAATATGTAAGAAAATCACAAACTATTTCATGGTCTTTGCTATCTATAAAGGCATCCAGCTGGACTAGTGAGCACTCAAGTACGGCTCATTGCAAACTTCTCTGCCACCCTGCCCCACCTTAAATATCCATATTCTTAATAGATTTTTTTGGCGTGCCTGTTTTCTGGAAGGCAGAAAAAGGTCTATATCTATGAACAAGGTCAGGGTTTTTTCTGTCGTAAGCTGTTTTTAATTGTAAGCTAAAGTCACAGCCCTTGCACACAGAAGAAACCAACATCGCTGTGTCCCTCTGGGGAGGATGAACTTGGAGGGAAACTAGTAATTTTTCAAAATCTATTTAAATTAATCAGGTGCAATAGGGAGCTTCTTAGACAGGTTTAATAATATTTTCTGCTAACTTAGACTAAGGACACTGTTTAAGCAAAGTCATTTAGGCAAAAGCCAATATGAATAATTTTTAACGGAATTAAAGGGTGCCTCTACAGAATATAAATTTGTTTGAAACCCCCCAACATTTTTGAGTTCAAATCAGCAAATGACTGCTCGCTTCAATTTCAGATATCATTTTTGATATGGCAAGAACCGATGTATTTTATAAGTATACGTCCCCTGCTGTAGGCTGCTCTGAGAAATCAAAACAGGTGAACCTGATGGGACATCCTTTCTTTGGGTTTTAACAAAGTATTTAGATGAACCTTGTCCTCATGGTCTTTAGCTCCCTCCAGTGCCATCGAATCAGCAGAATTGCTTTCAGTTGATAAAGACCATCAGGCACATATAATTTTAAAATTGCATTACTCTGCCAAAATTAGTGACATCACTAATAAATAAAATATTTCCTCAACGACTGTGACCAAAAAGCACAGCCAGAAAGTAAAAAGAGACAACCAAAGAGCTAGATCTGAAGTAGGAATAAAAGTATACTATCTGACAGCCACTAAATGCTTTATAAACATTAGTTATTGGTATTTGCACCATGGCCTTCAGATGACAAAAGAATGAATAAACTAACGCACTATGCTAGTTTTCATAATTTGAAGAAACAGAGCTATCTGCCAAAACCAGACAAATCAAAGCTTGAGACAGTTCCTGCGTTTTTCAGCGGGTCTGTGGCTGGTCTAACCCGAACCCCAAGCGCTGAGAACGCAGAACCAGGCACTTCCCCAGCTGCCATCTCAAAACTGGGCAATACCATTTTCCACAGCAATTTTGGGGAGGGAGGAGGAAGAGCTGACACAGCCTGGGGCAGAAAAGGAGCTCTGGCCCCAAGCGGGGGGGACAGGGACAAGGCTTTGCTGCCTGATTTAAATACACTTGTACAAAGGGCTCGGAGAAAGAGTTCACCTGGGTTTAACATGCAAGAATATAAATCCAATGCTGGAATTTTGCATACTTAGGCGCCATCCCAACTGAGATTTTTTTTGTTTGGTATTTTCGGAAGTTTGGTTCTTTTGCCAACGGGCAGCAATTTTGACTGTTATCCTGGACACTGAAATCTCTCACTGCCTTTGACTCGGGGCGCAGGCGGGGTCTCCCCAGGACCCCCTGCCCGTGCCCCCCAGGAGCTGGCGCTGAGCACCCCCACGGCCGTGTCTGCTCTTCCCAGGGGCATGTCCCCCCCACCCCCTTTTATTTTTAAACATTCTTTTTCCATCTTGGGAAAAACAACTTGCCGGCCTCTGTAAGAGGAGGCACACAACCTGGCACCTGGTACTGAAAGCATCTGCACAGAGCACACCTCTCGTTCTCAAGCGAGTTAGAATATAACGTCATTCTTCTTTTTTCTTGAAAACGTTTGCTTGATCATGAAATTTAATACCAGACATACTTAAAAAAATTCATTTTAAAACAAGCAAGTGATACGGAGCTATAATAGCTATTTTATTTCGAGGGGAAGAGAAGCCCCACTGAAGAGCCCAAGGTGTGCATTCCAGTTCCAAAAAATGTCCAGATTCCACTGAATGACTAAAAGCCGTAAGATTCCAGCAGAGGACACACACATTTTGACCCTCTCTTTGTCTGCAGAGGGCAGTGTCTCATGTTTGCATTTTAAATGGCTGAAACCTTAAACCTAAATTATTTATTAACAGATTAAAAATTTCCTCTTCTACACGAAAGGAACATTTAAACAGTCTCAGGAGACGAACTGAACTAAACCAGACACTAAATATGGTGGGTAGAAGCACTGCAGTGGGCAAGATGAGAAGGGGTCTAAGAAGGTGCTTCTCTTCCCCAGATGTGGTGCGTGTTCCCCATCACCGCACACCAAGGGGCTGTGAGCCCATGGGGCTTTGGCCGCCCGTACAAAGCTGTGCTCAATACCCAAGTCTGCTATTTTGCACAAAGACACAAGCCCAGTGACCCTCGTACAATGCCTTACTGCAGAGATGCGCTAGGGGACATGCAGGTCCCCGCAGCACTGCAGCCCTGGGTCACACATATGCCCAGAAGCCGGGGGGGCAGCCGGGGACCCCCGCCGTGCCCCTGGGACCACGGAGACCCCGCACAGCCCGCACTCACTCACCTATCGCTCCGATACCTGGGACGAGGGACTACGCGGTTTAGGAGTGCTGAAGACAATTCCAGGATTTCCATTTTTTCTGCATGACTATAATTAGAGTTTCCGGCCCACGCTGGGAGCAGCGGCCGAGTGGAAGGTGGAAGAGACTCCGCTCCGACGGGTCAGACAGGGAAGGCTGGAGAGAAAGCTCCGTCGTTCTGGTGGAAGGAGCTGTGTTCTGCCAGTGCTGACACCCAGCAGGTGCTGATACCTACAGCCCGTACACGTTATGCCATGTGTGAAACACAGCTTTCACCGCATTTTACCTCCGCTTCCTCTACTCAGCAGCAAATTATTAGATGCACCACAAAAAAGGGCACCTGAGTGCAGCGACTGATATATTACACTGAAGTTAATAACATGTGACTACTAAATAGAGCCATTCTGTTTTCTTCTGCAGTTTCCAGCCCAAGACGTTTCCGCAGCCCCGTGAAGCCGAGCGCGATGCGCAGGACTGCGCAGGGCTCCCAGTGCCACGTCCCCCTCGCCCCAGCACCCCCGTGCTTTGGGGCACACGCGCGGCAAGCCCACAGAACAGGCTGCCAGCAAGCGCATCCGAAAATTAACAGAGATCCGAGACGCTCATCAGCCAGGCCAAAATTACACACTGCATCTAAATCCAGGTTTTAAGGGAACATCACCGGAGCACTTCTGCAGATAGGCATATCCTTCATTTTAACAAAAAAAGGAAAATTCCCTCCTTTGAATGAGCCCACTTCCATTTGAGAGACCTCTTTTACTAACACATCTTATGATTTTCGGTTTCTTTCCTGAAAGACAACAGAATGGGGAAGAAAAGAAAAAAAAAAAACAGGCTGATATAATTTACATAGGGGTCACTGACTTTCTTGACCGTGGCAGCAAACCCCAGCCCTTCAAAAGGCAGAAGCCCAGCGCCCCACGCCCCACACTGCTCTGCAGCACAGCTCCTCCTCGGACCTACGCCCACTTTCACCAGCGTAAGCGGCATACATTTAGTGGAGTTACAGTCAAAAGGTTTCCCGAGGAAGAAAAAAAAAATCTTCAGCCAACATCGCGATTGAAAAGTGCAACTTTTCTAATCTAATCTAACTGATTCCTAAGCAGTGAGCATGCAGGGAAGCTGCCACACAGTTACATAGACATATATGCATCCAACTCTGTAAAGATGTGTTTCAGCCTCTGCGTGTCCAGCGTTAATCCATTACGGTGCTTTGGGGTGTGGATGTTAGGAATAAATGTGTAGCAGTTCAGAATTTAAAAGATACGCTAATTAAACATAGATACTACAACCTGATTCGCCCTGCAATGGGTGTATGTATAAACGCAGCATACACTTGTACAGATTCTGGTAATTACAGACTTTTGTTTCAAAAAGCCACAATGTTTCATACAGTATAAACACGGTAATTGTCACTTTATCTCACAATCTACACTGTGATTTCAATTATGCACAACAAAGGGACTGCTCATGAGAACTGAGCTGAGAGGGTAAATCGCACCCCTCATAATAATAGCAACAAGCCTGGGTTCGTTAGTGTTTGTTTTTAAAAGGTATTTGTTCAATTATTACAAACATGTCTTACAGCCTGGTGAAAAAAGAAAAAGGTTCTGGGTGCGGCACCAGTCTTTCATTTGTAAGACTTGTGAGGGAAATCAGTTTCATATTCTTGACAGCCACGTGACTTTATCAGAAAACCACAGTGCCCAATTTCGGCATAATTAGCAGGACCTTCTTAAATGCAGCCCAGAAGCAAGCGCTGAGGAAACCAACGCATTTCACATGGTCGGGGAAAGTCAGGGCTGAAATGGAGGTACCAGCCTCTGCCAGAGCAGCACAAATCCCACCTGTTTTTAGCTCACAATTCCAATAAGAAAACAGTTGGGAGTCTAATGAAAATATCTTGGTGACAAACGTAATGGACTGAACACTAAAGTTACTATTTTTAAATAAAGTTCCTAATTACCTTTCAAAACAAGCAGCAATTAAGCAGCAGTGGAGCGACGGCTTCCCAAGCGTCTGGCAAGGCTGGGCTCCAACCAGGGGGAAACCGGGAAGTGGCTCAACACCTTTCTGACCCGAAGAGTTGGTTGAGGGCCAGGCTCGGGGTTTGGTTGGGTTGGTTTTTGTTAGTTTAATGAAAGCTGTTCTGCTTTGATCTGTCCAGTCCTGCCCTGTTTTTCCCTGCCCACTCCCCAGTCACCCCCCTCCGGAGCAGGGAATGGCTCCGCAGTTCCCAGCGCGCCCATGCCGGGGGAAGGTGGGCAGGAACCCAGAGACGGAGCTCATCGTGGCTGAAGAGAGCTGGTGGGAACGATAAATGATAACAAACTGCTCGGACCTTAGAGCAGTTGAGCCGCGTGGAGGAGAGGTGGGCGGTGAAGGACTCGGGAGGCGATGGCAGAGGGTCAAGGATCTCCCCTAGCAAAGAGCTCTGGGAGCACAGAGCAATTCAACACGCAGCACATCCGTATCTGCAAATCTACTGAACGAGCCACAGAAATCACCATAAAGCGAGTTATGATCTCACACGTTCTTCTCCAAATAGCTCCCTCAAACTAGACATTTTAATTACCGCTTCCCTTGATAACACACTGTGACAATAATGAGTATTTTATACTTGTAACCTCACATAAGACTATTCCACACTTCATACATACTGCACGACTTATTTTTGAAACAAACTTTTTAAAGTAAGGGTAGAGAATTAGAGTTAACATTTAAAATACATAGATAACATAGTAATATTTACATTTTAATATGACATAGCAGGATCCGAGAGTCTGGAATGCATTTGGGGAATATATCATCTGTACTGGTAAGACAGAAGATCTCTAAATCATCCTCTCACCCCTTCCACAAAACCACTTCATCACATCATGATCCTTGATGACACTGCAATACTTCTTGGCATTAGCACCACGAAAGATTGACCAGTAACATCCTACCCCCATCCGATTCCACTTAAAACCTCACACTACCCAAAATCATCCAAGGGTTTTTGCAGATGTGAGCTTTTACATTCTTCTTGAAAGAAGAGACATCACACCACCAATTATCAAATGGGGAAACTAAGTTTCACCCAAGCCTGGCCTTTGCTACCCAAAGCCGTGTCTCCTAAGGCAGTCCAGCTGGGTGGAAGAGGTGAGCAGCGCGTCCCCCGGCAGCTGGGGGGACACGGTGAGCAGAAGGCGTCCAGGCTGGGCCGAGAGCAGAGCTGAGTCTGCACCTCAGCTGCAAAACCTGCTCCTCATGGCACAGGGACTGACAGGCAGAGCTAACGAAGAGACCAAAATAAACCATCAGTAGACTCGAGCAAGACTCGTTCACTCTTGAGACTCAATTTGATGAAAGAATACCCAGAGAAGAGCTGCACTCCTTAGGAAGCTATGTAAGAAGGTTGTCTGGCCAGATACGAAGCTTCAAGAACCCTAACTTTTCCAAACTGTCCCTGACTTTAATAATGTCATAAATGATTAATTAAAATACAACTGAGATGCCTTAACAGCAAAAGTGGTGGACAGTGTGTTCCAGGCACGGTCTTTAGCAACTTCGCAAGTATTGCCAATGCTGTCAATATATGAACAAAAATGGCAAATTAACACAATTTGCAGGGATTTTGCATGTGTATTGCTACATCCATTTCTTTATAGAAATTGCTTAGGCTTCAAAAGGTTTTTTGGTTTTTAAATTGTAAAACCATGACTCTCTTGGCAAAGACCACAGAGCAGTACCCGGGCACTGGACGGTGCTGGGTGCTCCCCGGGCAGACCCCCTCCAGGCTCTGCCGCCCCGCTGGCCTGTACCGCGCTGCCCTCGACACCAGGCCCGGAGGGAACAGGAGCCCCCGCAGCACCCCACAGCCTTCACAGAACACGTACTGGGCAGCCAGCACGTTTCCAGTCTAAGTTACCAAAACCCCTCACTTGCGTAACGAATGCACTACCAGCTGGCTTTATTGGTGGGTATCCTTCCTGGACACTTGATTAGTGTACCACTACACTAGCATTAGTGTACCAGTATAGTTAACACAGAATTACATTTAACTGTAACAACTGATTTTAACACATTTCAGCAACAAAATCAATGTATAATATACTACAGAGTAATCAGTTCAAAGACGGTATTTCAAATCACAAAATCTATCAATGACATCCTGCCTACAAAATTATTCTTAATCACACGTAAAATTAGCTAGCAATTTCTTTCAGTTTATTTAGGACTCAGTCACATACTAAAAATAAATACTTGAAGATTAATAAGTTCAGCCTCAGTTTGATAAACTTGTTCACTTAATATGAGCTTAATCTATTTTTTAATTTTCAACCCGCCCCTCCCGAAGTAAGGATTTTATGACCATGTTCTCTGCATGCAAGCACACGGGCTCAATAAACTTTTGAGCCTGCTGGGAAATTCATACCAAATGTACTGCAGACATCTTTGTCGGGGTATCTCAAAATCAGTAAATTCAGCAATACCTGTGAGTGCAGGCAAGCACCCAGACAAAAGACATTTAGATGTAAGTCCCCAGTAGAGGAAAGGCTCTGGTGTACCATCAGACAGTGCAATTCCCAGGAGAGGAAAAGGAGGGAGAGGACATGAAGTCCGCGGCATCGTGCGCTCGCTCTGCCTGGCGCTGGAGTGACGCATCTGCAGTGCTTCAGCCCAGGCAACGACTGGGAATCCAACCCGGCGCTTTCACGTGGCACCAGCAAATGCACTGACCTCATTTCGTCCTTCTATTAGGAATTTTCTGTACTCGTGTCTTTTGGAACACTCTTGCTTTTAATTCCTTTTTTTTAAAGCAAGTCTTTAATGAGGTTTTACAACATCTTTTTAGGTCTTAGTGTGATAAAAGTATTCTCCGAACTGTCGTCTTCTAATCTTGAAATGGTCCTTTTCTGCAGCAATACAGCATGAGCGATAAGAGCTCTCATAAAGAAAACAACAACCCATGCTCCAAAAGCTGCCATGCTTGCTGACGGCAAACATCAGGAACAGCACATCCCAAGGTCAGGCAACACATTCCAGCAGCTACTCGCCCACCACGGCCAGTAACTGCAAAATCCTAAAGACAGCGGTCACACCACCTCCGTGGCTCTGGGCACACCTCTGCAGCGAGCCCTCTCTGCTGTGCCCCTGGCCATCATCCCGCACCGTGGGGCTTCCGCTCTCTCCGTTAAACCCACCGGGCACCGGCTCTTACGTGGGGAATGCAGAAGTGATGCCACGGGCGCCACACTCCTCCTTTCCTCAAGAACTTAATTATAGCTTCCCCGAATGCTGCTCCTGCAACCCTTCCTCCCGGGGAGGGATTCCCAGCGAAGGCGAGTGCTCTCCCGCTTCCTCCTGCATCCCACCGAGCTGTTCCCATCGCGGCCCAAACCAAACCTCAGCCAGGGCTGCTGTTTGCACAGGGAGGGGGTTGCAAATGCATAGGAGGAAAGGGGGAGTGAAAATTAATTCTCAGGAACTAACTCAAGTTTTAACAGTCACTTTGATCGATTCTCAACGCTCGACAGCCCTGGTTTTCACACCACTACAGTAATCCAAGGCCACTCTACCATTAAGTCTGATACTAACAGTTCAACATCTTGTTTGCTCTGTTTTTTAATAAAGTTAAGGGAATTTTGCAGTAAAAAAATTTTGCATTTTTTAAATTATCGGGTAAAACTTCAATAAATACAAAAGTCTAGTACACCCTAGGTGCATGACAATCTTACAGAGTTTACATAAACACAACTCCTCCTCTTATTTTAACTTCCCATCCTATCCAGTTCACTGTCACACACAGACTGACCACTACCTGCCTTCACAAACCCCAGAGCATTTAAGGATTACTGTGTACACGATACTCTGCCATTTCACTCATTCAAATTTACTCAAAGCACGTGTATTTTTTTGAGAACTGAGATTATACAAGGAGTTTCGCCTGCAGCAGAGCTATTTTTAGGGTGATTTTGTTGCACCTTTCCTACCATAAAAAAGTATATTCTGTGCCTAGAGAAAATAAATTTATAAAAACACAGAAAAAAGGGCAATACTGTATAGTGAAGGCAAGCCAAGGAACTCGAGCTCCCAGCAGTTGCGGAGCTCCCCAGTTGTCTGACTTTCTGAATGTGTCAAACCTCATTGACCGCTGGGTCTCTGCTGCAGCAAACTCCACTTGAGCGCTCACCACCCTTGCAGCAGGGGCTCGACACGGTGTCACCACAACAGCGCGATCCCCTCGTCGCTCCCGGAACGCGCAGCATCACTCAAAGGCTGCGTGGCTCAACACCACAGAATCCTTGCCGTCAGCGATATTTGTTGATTAACCTGTTGTTAATGAATTAACTCTCAATAGGAGAAACGCCATCTACTTGAAGAGAGTTCCTGTAAGGACGAATGCAGGCTATTGAAATTTTTCCTAATCTTTACGATCACGAAAGAAAAACAAAATTGTGTAGTAATGCTACGTTAGTAGCTGCAGTTAATGATCTTGCAACATACTAATTTCTTGAATATGTTATTTTGTGTCAAGTCTGTAACAACACGGATTGATCACTCAAAATGGATTGCGCATTGAGTCAGGGCTTTGAATGCATACATGAAATCTTGTTTACTAGTATATTAGTTGTTTCAAAAATTTCGGTCATTTTAGTCACATGGAAAATGAACTATGAAGTCTCAAAATTTAACAAGTAATCAACCAAAATCATCAACAAAAATCAACCCTGCACATCTCCTTGATTAAAAGCTGGAAACACTACTTTTTGAGGTGGCCACTCTCTGTTTTGCACGCCTGCCCCCAGGAGTTCCGCTGTAGGTACACGCGTGTACAATCACAGCCACCTGCGGAACCAGCACCCTGCCACTGCATGCCACTAATTCTCATTCTATTACTAACCTGTACCTGGCAGCAGAGCAAGAGACCGAGACGATGTTCACAGCACCTCCTCCAAAAGCCTCAGCGGACAGAAGATGGTTTTTTTGTATTTCTAGCATATTCTCTCACACCATTAACTAGTGCCCCAACAAAAACTTTAAGGACAGGAAAAGGAGAGACTGTGAAGGAACAGGGAACCCATTGCCATTAAAGCGCAGAAATGAGTAAGAATTAAATTAACAGAAGGTTTTGGCTTATAGTCCATCTCCTGCTGCACTGCATTTCAGCTCTTCCCCTTCACCCACAAAGAAATTCCACTGCATTTGAATCTGTATGTGTGAAGAACAGTGCGACAAAAAGCAAAGCAGAAGCATGGACAGGTATCAGAAATGTGTTGACTAAGAAAGTCCAGATACTACTGAACCAAACAGAACTGAAAAAATGCATCTGACGTTTGCTTTAAAAAAGCTCAAGATTATTTTCTTTTCTTTTTTTTTAAATAGAAATCTTAGGGCTCGTGCACATTTTGTCATTTATCTGTATTATCTTTTTATTGAAATGTTTAAAATCATTTGGTGATTTAATCGTAATATTCTTTATCAAACAACACGCTTTGCCATGTTTACCACTAGGAACAAGGAATCTGTTATTCTCTTTCATAAATTATTTTAAATTCTGTGTTAATTAACTCTATGGGTATAAGCAAATCATCAAGAAATTGGGCTACAAAACAAGTTTGGCTGCAGAATCCTGAACTGTAGCCAAATACTTTTAGTACAGAATTATCCCACGAAGCTGCATCATTCTTCGGTTCATACGCTAGTAGTTACTCATACATTCACATTCTTTGATAACATCAACTTTGGTTTTAAAGCAGACTATTAAAGTAAAATATCAGCTAAGAGATACATCTGAGCAAACTACCCACTGGACTCCACACAGCGCTCTTCACTGGGTAAGTAAAGCGGCAACGTGCTGGGGATTTACTCCTGCCTTCATGATGCTCTCTTCATGCGCTTTTGCCGCTCAAAATGAAACTTGTCTGTCAGAGGAAAACAGCAATCCACTGAACAAATCATGCGGATGTCTACTTACGATCACAGAGGAAATCTACTATTTTAAGGACAAATTTTATTTAAATAAAATCTTAACATTCACGCCAAAGTTTCAAAAGACTCCTGAGCACGCGTGTGCCTAACCTGCGCAAATTTTGTGCCTGCGAGTTCGTTACTGAATCAGAGCAGCAGCGTGGTGTGAGCAAACGCTCCATTTGCAGGGGAAAGGAATTGTGTCACACACTGGGAAACGAACGTCCCGTTCCACTACATCAGGCACCCATGAAGCCACCACCAGAAGGGTTACCCGTAACTCCTCCAGGCGTTACCAAATGAGACGCTTACCCTCACAGGCTGTCCTGGGCGCAGGGCTGGGTGAGGAGAGGGGGAAGCAGCTCCCCCCAGCCCCTCCACGCTCCTCGGCCGGGCAGCCCTGTCTCCAGCCGAAGGCAAGTCCCCGATACTCACAGCCAGGCACGGAAAGGAAGCTGCGTCTGCAGCCGAAGGCCAGAAAGGAACTGACACAGTCACAGATGTGTGGAACAAAGGAGAAAGAAGTGGGAAACGGAGGGAGGTGATGGCTGTGGGGGGTTACAAGCGGCAGAGCGAGTGAGGGGGGAGGCAGAAACCAGATTCCTGCAGCAAGCGGTTAAACCCCTTCATGGGGACTCAGAAGGATGCGGTAGGCATTGCACAGACCTCAAAAGCCTGCGGTATGACTTCTTAAATTATTCACGTTTTGCACTTGTAAAGGTCTTTCTGCCATGATGGCTCATCACTTTCAGTATTTTCACTTATCGGCGCTCCTAATTGGTAAGACTCACGCGAGTATTCCAGGACACCTTTTGTTTTATCTTGCTTCATACAGGGATGTAATTATTTTGAAGACAGAGAAGTTTATCTGGGGTTGAGTGTAGCTTGGAATTATGAATTTATGGTTAGCTGTGATAACAGTGGGAACATGTGTTGGATTCATAATCCATTTATTGGCTAAATTTAGGTAATCTGGTTTTCACAGCACTTGCCAGCAGGCACATCCCTGCCATCGCCAGTCAGCAAGAAAGGGCAGACGCATGGAGTAGTTCGGTATAATTCAGCTACTTATGTATTTGGACTCATTTTGTTGGTAGTGACTTCACTGAAGTCGTGCAAAGACAGGACTGTGCTTCCCATCATCTACAGCAACTTGTTTCTGCATCTAATGTCCCATAGGATTGCAGAGAAAAAGATAACCTGGACTGTATTTTTTTTTTAAATTAAAATTTAACCTTGTTTAAAACATGATCCTCTGTTCCCTCAGGGTGAAGAAGAGTACGGAGAAGACCCTAATTCAGTTATGTCTAAGTGCTCTGGAATAAAGTAAGGTGGGTTTATAATCAAGGGTAAGGCAGAAGCTGGATGATCCGGGTCTCTTCTTCGGCTTGCCAAAGGACTCACACAGCAGTAGGCAAGCTCATCAGTTTTCGATCAGTGAAAGGGGACATGAATATTATTCTTTCTCATGGGAATGTTTAACAATATAATTGTTAATGTCTGTAAGAAGCTCATGTATGCCAGGAATATAGGCCAGAGAAATTCCTGTCCTGTTGAGTGTGAGTGCGCAGACATCGCTGGAGGAGACACAGAGACAGACTCTGCCAAGATCACATCGAGTGGAAAGAAAGGAAGAAGAAAAAAAAAGTAATAAATAATATGGAGAAGAAACTAGACTAACAGTAGTGCCACTGATAAATCAGACACTATTTAAAAAGGTGAGACCTTCAGCAAACAGACTTTACTGCATGTTCCATGAAGGGAACTTTGTCATGAAGTGAAATCAACATGGAAGAAAATCATTAAGTGCTCAGACTGGGGCTCTTAACTACTATCTACAAATCAGCAAATCCAGAAATAAAACACACCATAAATCTTAATAAAAATATAAAGAATTTACAACCCATAACAAATTAGAAATTAAGAAAACAGTGCGTCCACATCTGCTGATCCTTCAGCAGCCCCGCACAGCAGTCGGCTAATAGCTGCACTCCCCCCTTTTCTTTGATAAGTATTTTAAAAACAAACATCTTAAAAAATACTTCTCATAAAGCTCTTCTGCAGCAGCCTGGCACAGTTTCAAGCTATCGGAGCGGCCCTGCTGGTGCTGGAGCTGGAGGAAGGCGGCTCTGCATGGGGATCTCCCCCAGCCCGGGCTCGCTCCGTCCCCGCAATGGCAGCAGAGCAGAGAAGGGGCTCCCTCCCGCTGCCGCCAGCCCTCCCGCACCCCCACGACTCTCTCCCACATTATTTCCTCTTCCACCCCAGCCAAAAGCAGGAAGCACCAGCCAGGAGTCACACGGAGAAAGCACAGTGTAAAATGAAGCACAAATCCCAGCTGGTGGCTGATGCTGATGCAGCCCAAGGAGCCGTGGGCACAGCCCGGTATCAGCCCGTCAGGCAGAAGCACCAGAAGGGTCACGCACCCGGGCCGGCTGCTGGCTTCCCCACAGCTAACCCGAAGGCTACTGCATCACAGTCATTTTCTTCAGGACGCCACAGACTCTGGGTCAGACCGCACAGGACGGTGCTGGCATCCCTCATCCCGTGCGCCACGTTCCTACGGGAGAGACCCCACTCACCCTGACTACTCTGCCGCGCATTTGCGAGGCTTCGAGAACATAGCTCCTCAAATGAAAACCGAGGTACAAGCATTAGCAACAACAGCACTTCAAAGAGATCGTGTTTGTTTGTATTTGACAGAAGACATATATTTGACAAACAGGTCTTGGCACATTACAGTGGAAATGGCGCCCATATTCTCAATATTAAGTAATATATTCTAAATAAAATGCAATCCTGTGCCTTCAGGGAAGAAATATGAGGCATGGTAAATCATTTATTTATCACTGTTTGGGGTTTTCTATAATCTAGACACTTCTGCATTCTTCTGTTTATTATTAGCCAGGAGCAGTATCACATGGCAGCCTCAGTACAAACATTCCCTCTCTTCTGTGAGCATCCCCACAGGACGCAGGAGCAACGAAATGTGGTCTCCTCGTAGAGAACGCTCCCTCCTCACAGCTACAATTCATTCCTCTCAGAGAGAAACCGGTGACAACCTCGCAGGCCATGTTGTTCTAAAAGCAGAATTGAAACTAATCACTCAGTAAGTCCAGCTAAGAGAAGGGAAACGGCTCCGTTCTTTTCTCTGCCCCTCAAGGCTGTCGCGTAGGCCCAGGCAGGAGCACAGTGAAGCTCAGGAGGAGCAGGGGCAGCTTCTCTTCCAAAGCGAACGGGGCTCCTCCAAAGTGACACTTCCAGGTCGCCACCAAGCTGGAGGAGACAAGGCAGGACCCCAGCAGGGCCTCAGCAGAGGCGGCGGCTGGCCGGGACCCCTGGCTTTCGGCAAAGTCGCCTTCTCTGAGCCAACGCAACCAGGAACTTGGTGGAGCAACGGTAATACTGCACATTAATGCTCCTGTCAGCAGGAAACACTGTAGTATTTAAAGTTACTGCTCAAGAGCAGGTGAAAAACACCATTTCCAGCCTCTGAACACCTACGTTCAAGTTAGGTGGATACAACACGCCAAGTTGAGAATTACATTCATTCCCACTCTCCTGGGCCAAGCAGCAAGAAGTGGCTTTGCCCTCGCCCTCCGTTCACTGGGAGAGCTCCTGACTCACCAGCCAGCTCCTTTTTTCCTCAGCACAGACTCTGCCAGAGCTTGAGCCTCCATCTCCCCAACATCTTCCCCTCCACGCTGCCCCAGCGCCCTGCGGCCATGCCACACCGCCCTTCCTGCTGCCGAGACCTTCTGCAGGGCTGCGGCTGAGCTGCCCACACGGGGAGAACCGGCGTTTATCCACAGAAAAGGGCAAGGTCGAGCAGAACAGAACTAGGTGAGTCCTCCTGGCCCTCCCAGGACCTTGCTGCCACCATGGCACCACTACAGGACAGTGGCCACTTGGGGAGGGCTGGTGCCGGCGTGCCCGGGACAGGGGACACGGGCCGGCCCGCCGCTCCCCGCGTCCCTCCGTGACTCCGCACACCTCTCAGGAGGGGCAGAAACATAAATTAGTTCCATTTTGATATCAACATTTCCAAACATCAAGCAAAACCCTGAGAGAGAGACACTCCTCGCTGCTCCCTGCTAGAAGACAGACAACATGGGTTTGAAGCATTCGCAGAATCTCCTTGCAAAGTTTCCTATAAATAACTGTGTCACTTCCAAGAGCGAAAAACCCCTTCTTTTTAAAAAAATGCAGGATGTTAAATAAGTCCATACCAAGACAAACTTCACACTATGCAACTCACACTTCAAAAAATGACAGTTTAAAACAAATTAAAACTTTTACTAACAACTATAAATGTTAATTTTTGTGAACAAGAAACACTGTTTAGAGTTTTAAAGTAATTCACTGAACAAAGAATCCATTAATATTTAAGCATTTATTCAACTTTCAAGAGCAAGAAGGGATTTTTGGAAGCTGGACTGATCTTGAAAGAGAAAAGCCACTTTTCCGCCTCCCATTCTAAGTATGCCTTTCTTGTTTTAAGCAGGGACTTCAAAAGGGGAAAGTGTTTAGAACCCAAGACTATTCTCTGAAAGAACTGACAACTCCAACACAGTTTGTTCCACTTCCTCTTTTAACTTCTATTAGCCCTAATGACAGTAGCTTGCACAATCAAATTTGAGTAGTCTTTACCTGATAAATCTCAGCTACGTTTTATACTTTGCCTTTGCTACATTTTTTTTAAGAGTGTGCTCACCAGGCTCATTTCCAGGTATCAATCATGTCAGATTTTACAGGAAGTAGTTTTTGTCAGCTCTCTTGAAAATGTAATATGATAAAAACAAGCTCATAATTTCAAAGTGACGTTAACCTCCAAGCAAACATTTTGACATTTAAAACCTCTTACTTTGCATATTCTGTTATTAAAAACACCACCACTGCACAATCAAAACTGCCAGAATGGACAAGAACCAGCAAAACTAACAATTAGAAAGCACCTTCTGCAAGAAAATAATGTCATGTATTTTACTATAAAATCGAATAAATATTAGAATTATTAAATATTTTTAGAAGGAGACAGCAATGGTATCTTAGGAAAAAAAATAAATCTGTAATTTGCCAGCAATGTTCAAGGTTTATTTTTGGCTCAACAGCCGACGATATAGAATTAAGCGTTCCACTAGATGGAGCAGGACGGTAAAACCATCATGAAGGCCATCCCCTTGCTGACCCATGAAAAAGTCAACATCCAGCAATCAGGGATGATAAGAATTTTAGCTTTCTTCTGTGCATTCAGGGCAGAACAAAATTTGTTCCTCTTCCAAAGAAGGACAACACCAAACCCCTTTAGTGCTTAACAGTACTTACTTCTTCCCATCATAGAAGCTACTAACAAACACTAACCAGAAACAAACAGATAACCAAACACTGTCAGAAACAGAACTAGTTTTTCCCCACGTCTATCAGCTTTACACTAGAAAGACAAAATTTACAGGATAGTTGACAGAAAATGAAAATCTTGTTGTATTTTCTATTTTATAGTAACTGAACTTGCAAAAAGATCCATGCCAAATGATCAAACATTAGTCACCTAATGCAAAAGACATCGCTACACATCAAACAAACTCACCCTAGAAACAATGGCAAAACTTCAAAGAGGCTCCTGAAGACCTGGAGCTGTGCAAGTCATAGTAAAATTATCTCCCTGATCTCTTTTCAAACAGAGCTAATTGTTGATTTACCTTTAAGTCTACCTAAACAAAGAACCTTACAAATTCTATTTCATCAAATGTTCTTTAAGAGATGCAGTAGTAGACAAGCTGCAGTTGTCCATCATCATGTGAAACGAGAAACCAGCATCTCCTTGACCATTAAACCTTATTTCAGCTTCTCCAAAAGAAGTAGAGAGAGTTCAAACTAACAAACAACAGTTTTAACCACTAATATTCCGAATTTAAGTCCTGCAATTCTTGAGTATACACAACAAAAATACCAGGAACAATCACAATTATCACAAACATCTTGCCACAAGAAAATTCTGAACCATACTATATTGCTATATGTGATAAATAACTGCAAACATGCAGCAGTCTCTCATGACAACAGTAATTATGACAGTGGTATAAACAGCGGAGGAGAATGAATCAGTCTCCGATATGTGTGTGACAGCACAGAAGCTGAGCCCTTGGTGGCTGATCCCATGATCCTTGCTGCCATCTCTTTGTTTTCAGAGAAATAAACTGCACTGAAAACAAAAGCCACAAACACAGGCATGTTTCACCCCAACGTACTTTCCAGCTTACTGAACTTGCTGCACTGTCTGAAGCTGTCACTTGGAAAGGAACTGGCCTCAGTAGAAGCAGGAAATTCGGTGTTTGAGACAATACAATTGCCCACCACATTATGGCGTCGGGCTCTATTAAGAGCATTTGAATGCTTCTGCAAGGTTTTCAATTTAGATTATCAGTGTCTAACCGAATGCCAGGTTTTCCTGCCTCTCTGAACAGCTGATTACCAAGAATTCACTAGGTAGCACACGCTCCTTTCCAAGGTGAGGAAGAGTATGCATCAGGACCACCCAAATCACTGTACTTAACACTCAATAAAAAAATTTGTACATCGCAGTCACTATAGAGCAGAACAGAAATACTTACTACTGCGCACAATCAATCAGTTGATATTCATTAGATCTCTCGTAGCAGGCTTTCACACCTTCGTCTTGCCAAAGTGTTTTTGTATGTTCATAAAACTCCTGAAAGAGTAAAAATAGTATTAGCAAAACGAATGATATGTGAGGAGAATCGTCAAATGGTAACATAGTGTTACCACTGTAATGAACGATAAATGATAGCATCTTTAACAAAAGACTTTAAACATTTTTTAGAACCTGACTACAAGTTCAGTTGCCTTTCTTAGTTGTTCTGACAGTAATGTTTCGTAATGTTTAAAAGAACTGATTCTCAATCATTTTGATTGAGTCCAACTATATACTGAAAGAAGGGTTAACTTTTCATTAGTGACAATCCTGTTGGCATTTTTAATAATCAATACTATTTGGTAACACTTGCTCTTTAATTCGCGATTCCACTGCATGTTACATTCACTTGGCTGGCAAGATTATTATTTTTTTTTCTTCAATGAAACACTACTTTTCAGTAATTCTTACATAAGGTAGCAAATGATGATTAGGTTTTACTTGACTTTCCAAGTTAGTGAGGATCTCCGGGGACTATATAGACATTGGTATCTTACTTAACTCTGTATCACTGAACTCAAAGTATTTACAGTGTAAGAGGATATTGAACTACAGAAGAAATCACAGAATGGTAGGGGCTGGAAGGGACCTCTGGAGATCACCTAGTCCAACCCCGCCGCGATACAAACCTAGACCCATGTTCTCATTGTGTCAACCTGAAAAACGCCAAGCCAAGCTAAGCCAGCAGGCAGCCAGGAATGCAACGCTTGGCTTTTGCCGAACCTGGAGCACAAGTACAAACCCGAGCAGACCCCATTCCTTCTGCACACACAGATGCCCCTTGGCTCCGTAACCGCACTCCTGGCTCAGCCCAAGCTCCCTGGACAGACTGCGAACCACCAGCAGCAACCGAGTGACTTCAGTACAGAGGCCACTGCGGGCACTGCTGTTATCAACAGCCAGGGGCTTTGCTTGTCTGTCTCTCAGAGCTTTTAAAGCGTTTTGGACTCAATACTTTTATTTTGATTTGAAGTCGCTTAGCTAACTTATTCTGAATCAGCTTTTTTGCATCCAGGACAGCACATGACCTTTGAAATAGTTGCTGTATATATTCTGTTTCTCCCCCCACCCCTTTTCTTTATAGTAGAAATATTTTAAAGAAAAAGAATACGTTATTTAAATAGCCGTTTTACTGCTTCAAGGTTCCTCCATTAACTTAGCTTTGGAATCACTCCCTCTCTTGGGATATCAGTCTCTCGCATTCTTTTCCTATCAGTGAAGTCCAAAGAAAGGGGTCACATCCAAATCTGACTTCCAAGGTTTCACTTGAACATATCTTTTTAAAAAATTCTCTTTCCTAACAGAATTTTAACTAACACCTGAACTGCACCAGAACAGTAGATGCTTTAAATGGCATCTTAAAGTAAATTTAGTGATGCAGCTTTTTCCTCTTTTTGGCAGGTATATGATGCGTATGTGATTGTGTGATCATCCAATTGTGAATACCAATGACGGAAACAGCCTATCAAATGTAAATTTGATCCTGCTTTTATTGCGATTGAATATTCACTAGCTGTGCATACACACGAGGGTAGTAAATGCACACCACACATCTAAAGCTCTCTGTGGTAAAATTTTGTTCTAATTTCTTTTAAAGAGATTATAAAATTTATATAGAGTATTAGATGTATCTTTTCAGTTTGTTCCTTGCTTTTATGAACTGTTCATGAACGAAAAGACCAGTTAGATTTCTTTTATAAGTAGTAAGATTTTACTTGATTTTTAGTATTTGTAGATTGTATGAGCATTTGCTGTTAACGGACATAAAAGATAAATCAAAATCTTAATTCCAGTCCTCAGTTTTCTTTCTCCCACCACCGGAATTATGTTCACTGGATGCTTACATTTTGAAGGTTTCCAATTTTATGGCAGTTGGGGGACTGTTAAGTACTTTCAGTCTTCAACTGTATCACAACATAACGAGGAAAATATCTTTCCAAAGCAAAAAGGAGGAGGAAGAGAAAGTGAAGGAGAGAGTGGGAATTATCTGGAATCTCACTGTATTTGAACCAAACCCATTTTATATATTTATTTTTAAAAGTAACAGCAGTCTAACACAGAACATCTTATGACTCACTCAACTTATTACTACAAATCTGGGAAATTGAAAAATTGAATCAATTGTACGAGATTTTTTTTGCTGAAACAGTAGCTGATTCCAATGGACACACAACATTTAAATTTCCCATCTAATCAAGATAACTTGCACCAGACTTCAGATAGTTAATTTAACTATTTGGCAGAGATACGGTTCTAAAATAGACATCTACTTCAAACTGGGGTCAGCGTCTGCCAAGCCAATCATCTCCAAATATACCCCCAAATACTCGCTTCATCCTGCATTACAGTAAGTAAACAAATAACTAGGCAAAGATAAAGTTTACAGAAAATGCAATAAAACATGAAGATTCTTCATCACCTACAAATGTACGTTTAAAGTGAAAAGGGCTGTGCCTTAATGAAAAGGTCGCAGGCTAGTAAAACTCTGCCACAAAAAGTGATACACCAGAGTCCTTCCCCACTGCTGTTTCCCACTACAACTCTGACATTCTGGTAGAGAACAGATACAACGCAATTATTTCAGACACTCCATCGTACCTTGTGCAGAAACACTGGGAGTAGTTTCTGCAGTCAGACTCTTAAAATGGGATGAAAAGTAAATCCAGTGCCTGGCCCTAGCATAAACACACTGAGAGTAAAAAGCCTGGGCTTTAGTATAACAGAACAGTTCAATTTTGTTCAGAAGAGTCCTCCCTGTGTTGTAAGGGCAGTTCTTAGGAAAATATGCAGATCACAGTAACAGAGTAACAACCAATGTTTGTGCCTTGTTAGGCCAAATTAGCAATAAAAGACTTAAGACCGCCTTTATGCCTGTCCTGCTGATCTGAACTATAACCAGCAATACTGATGCAATCTTTTCAATACGGTTATTAACTGTCCATGGAGATGGAAAAAGAATTTAAGTCCACATTCTTTAAACTTTTTATTGGCATTTCAAAATCAGGATCTACAAGTAATGAGTACTAGATTATTATACTAAGACACAATGGGGTTTTGGGGTGGGTTTTTTGTGTTTCTTTTGGCCTTTTTTGTTGTTTTTATTTTGTTTTTAAAACTGAACTACATGACTTGTGATAGCCAAATATGAAGGCCTTTTACTAATAAGCAACTTTTTGTCTTTAGGCCACATCAAATATAACTTCGCACATTTTGGGATTAGTGCTGACCAGCCTACACAACTGTGAAGCAGGATGGTGCTCAGCAGGGAAAAGCTGCAAGCAGGCTGAGAGTTCCATCTTGCTCTGTTAGAAGCCTACCTCTACTACGGACTGATGCGGAATTAAGGCAGAGTAGTCAGCTGCAGCAAACTACATTCTCCCTCCTCCCCAATACACCTACACTAACCACAATTCTGAAACAGCATTTAAGAAAAAGAACAACATGAGAAATCCTCAGCATCCCATTTGAGTCATGGAATGTAGCCTGAGGCTACTCTTAGGGAAGGCAAGTAAAACCGCAAGATTTGTTATATATTTAGGTAAAACAGGGGCTTCAGAGGCCACTAGAAAAAATCAAGTTAGCAACAGGGTTGGGTTTTTTTTTTTCAGTTAAGTAGGTCTAATTTGTATAAGATCTCTAAAAATAATGAGTTAGGAAGCAAATTAACCAAAAGTAGCAGGCAAATTTCCTGAAAAGAAATAGCCAGAAAACTAGTCCTTACATGTCTGGTTCTTGTTTCCATAACACTGATTCATTTGCTGGCACACTCTAACGTAACAGACTACAGCAGCATCAACACAGGTTTCTCTTGCACCATAAAACAGAATTCCTAACAAAACAGCTAAAATAAACAAATAATACTAAGTAACAATTTGGTTTGAGATGACATTCCACAATAAACAGGATTTAAATGTTCGGTTCCAAATGATCCATCGTATTTGCAAAGTACGGTCATATTATCCATCCTTGCCCTATGCACGCTTAGAACTGAAAAAAATATTCAAGTTATGTAATTTTCCATTAAAAAAAATGCTGCAGTTACACAACACCCCCCCCAAAATCCTGTCTGAACTATAGCTGAAGCTGGGGAAAGCAACACAACTCCACGCAAGTGATGACAGCACGGCATCACCCAGGATGGCGAGAAGTGCATTCTTCCCAAGAATTCCGTCAAGATCGTAGCATTTACTCACCACCAGACCAGACTTTACACTTTTCAAAGCGCTAACGTAACCCTGAAGAAGGAGAAATCCTTGTGTAGGACATTTGGGGAAAACGACACCAATGTAACACAACTCTGAGCAGAACAGCTCGCAGGCGTTCAGGCTGGGCTGGGGCACAGCTGGAATTGTGGCACAGCCCCTTCCTAACGCGCGACACTGCTGGGGAACTATCACAAGCCCCAGGAAGATCCCTGGATGGGTGAACCTTCTCTGGTCCTACTGAGACAACAGCAGTGTCGAGGCCCATGACTTGCTGACAGCAATGGGCCTCATCTCTCATCATAACATAACACCACGATACTTAAAAGGTCATATTTATGTGAGAAGAATGGTATTTCAGTATGAATGTTTTATTTACTATAAGACACCTTCTCCGCTTGCTGACAGTTTCCCAATACAATGAGTCAACAGGCAATGTTTGTAAATCGCTTGTATTCACCTAGAGGAATCCACACAGACCTCTAGAGAAAATCCCCCATCAGAACACATCATGTAAAAGGGACGCTTGGAAAACAGTACTTTGTTCCAGAAAGATCTTGACACAATTCTGGATTAGCAAAGGGGCCATACAGAGTCTAATCAAGTTAAAAATCTACTTGTATTAGAAAATTTCAAGAAATTGAATAAATGGCAGCAGGTAAACAGTGGTTTTATTAGAAGTCAAACCAGAGAAAGTGTTAAAGAACTTTGAGGTTGAGTGTTTTGGTTGTTTAAAAAAAAAAAAAAAAAAAAAATCTAAAGAAACACCGCAGGCTCGGGAANAAAAAAAAAAAAATCTCAAGAGACACCGCAGGCCTGGGAAAAAATAAGGAACCAAGACCGGCTTTTGAGAGGCATTCTAAAAGGATAAAATATTAGTAGAAAATGAAAGAGAAAAACTGGACATACTGTCTACAAGGTTTTGTTCCCTCCAGATACATAAATACTCAAGAGACTTTTAAAAAAATGTTTATGAAGCAATGTTTTATAGGCATTAAGATGTTGGCAGGGAAAACCATTGGCACAGTTCTTGCCACTGTGACACCATGTTCACAGAACCTTAGCATGGACATGCAACATTACCTTTTCTTTGTAAAACATAATATAGGGTGGATCTGTCCTTAGAACAGCTTATTTACTAATTCCAGCAAAAGTCAATGCCATTGAAAAAAACCCTTACCTACTAAAAGGTGTGTACAACCATTACACAATGTTGTGGTTAAAGCTGGGATTCAATTCCTGGGCAAAGTTCACTGTCCTATGGAGTTGCCCGTTTCATAATAAGAGTTTTAAATAGGTCATCCACTTATAAACCTAATGAGTAAAGGTCAAACCCAACCAGCTCCTAACTGTAAGATTGTATCTTGGACGACATTTGCTTCCTGGTATGTTCAGCTTGTGAAAGTAACAGTGGCCATTGGTTTGAAACCCCTTTCCAAGACCCCTCCGCAAGGTGGGGGCCCGGGATCTCCCCTTCCTGGCCGCCAGGCGGTTCTGCTGCATTCCTCTAACGAACCGCCGCGCAGCACCACAAGGTCACAGGATGGCAGGGCAGCGCCGAGCACTCCAAGATAAACCGCACAAGTTGATTTTCTCCTTCCAGGATAGGCAAATACACGACAAATTGATTTACTTTTCATTGCTCATATCTGAAATCAAGCCATTACTACTGACCGTGAGGCCACTCAGAAGGAAACGGGTGGCGTCTTGTCATTCTCCCCGCGGTTGGGCAGGGATACCAGAATGTGTTAAATTTGTCAAATCAGACAGTTTAATAAGCCACTTGCTTGAACGGGGAAACATCTGCATTCCTAATGGTGTGAACAAGTGTTAATTATTGCTTGCTATTTTAGGGAAAATATGCCGATGATATCACAAAGGAAACGCATACCTACAAATAGTTGAAGATATTCCCCAGTTACTGGCACCTGGCCAGAGCCGAAAACAAAACTCTTTGGGAGAGGCCAGAGCGCTCAGCACTTCCCACAGCAGAGTCAGAAATATTTCCAGCAAGGATTCAGACTCATCATCAATAGTTTTTCGTGCTTAGAAAAGAAGAATGACGCAAAAATATCTTGGGTTTCTGCTTACACTATCTTCACATTTTTAGCAGCACAAATTAGACCAAATGTAGCTGCAGAGAACGGACAAGGGGAAGGGAATTTTATTTAAGAAACTCCCGTGAAGTTTGAACTTTCATTTTTCCCCTTTGTTAAGAGTTTCAAAACACCATAGTATTTGAGAAATGTGCCAACACTCAATGCCATACCCATAATCTACAAAGTGTCTCTGGTTAAAAGGCCTCACTAGCATAATATCACGCTATTTCTCTTTTATTCCTACTTTCACAAGAAGTTTAATGTCACAGAAGCTTAGTCTGTCGATACTAGGACATTGCTCAGATTGAATCCTTTCTCACAACTCCTATTTAAAGCACATCGTGCTCACTAGGGAGGAAGAACTCGCTTTTGGGGAGAGCCCTGAGATGGAACTTGGCAGATGTGGACCCTGCTTCCCGCTTTGCCAACACTCCTCTGCCGTTTTAAACCGAGTAATCAACGGTCCTCTGCTTCTTCAGGTACATGCATACATGGAAAGAAGGCAACTCATTAATGGATTAAACTTACTGACAGCACAAAGGGCTCACAAAGAGTCTTCTCTACCATTCCAGCTCCCTCGTGGGCAGCAGAGCATGGCAATGGAGGCGCCCCAACCACCAGCCGTTTTTGTGGGCCTCTGGCTAAGAAGGAAGGTTTAATAAAACTCTGAGAAATGTCCTTTGAGCCTCAAATTAGTGTTTGGACTACATCATTTAGTTGCTTTTTGTGTAATGAATATATAATAAACTTAAATGGCTGTATTACCTTACGCAGTGCTAAGAGCAAATGCCATTTCAAATAATGGGTTGAACCCGGGCCCACGCTGCAGCTTTGCCGCCCCCTTTCAGGTTGAAAACAAAAAGCCTATTTTTGCCAAAAACTCACACCAAGAGAAAAAAGATAAAATAGTTCCTCCTCATTCTAAATTCAGAGAAATCCCAAGGACAGATCACTGTATTCATAAAAGAATTCACAGAGTCATAATACAGTCTACATGAAGAAATCAAGCTCACATACACTTCCAATAGATTAATTAGCAGTTCAGTTTATTTGCTGGGATTTTTTTAAGAGTGAAAAGCTACCCAGTTTCCTGGGAGCTTAAGAAATCCAGAATGTTGCTGGAGCGCTGAGGAAGTGCCCCGCACTCCCCGGAGGCGCGTGGGGAGCCCCGACAGCCGCGGCTGCTCCCAGCGCAGACCCCACCAGGCACCAGAACACCCCACAGCTCCACCACCCGCGGCACATTCACCGGCACATTCCCATGTCTTTATACGTTACAGAACTTTTATGCCCAAAGGCACTGTTTGTTGTACGCCCAAAAAGCACGTCCAGGGGGCAATTAGCACAATTACACGTTGCTTAATCTTCAAATAGCCTCACGGAAACTCCTCTCAAGCCCTTGCAATGCCAGGCAGGCTCACAGGTAAAATTTTATTTCATCTCCGCGTACAGCAATATTTTGTGATAGTCTCTTACTGTGATTAAAACCAGAAAATGCTTAAGAATTTCTATATTAAATTTATGCCTATTTGCTGTTTAATTCAGCTGACAGCTCTTCTATTTCAACAAAAACTGAATTAATCTGTTCTTGTTCTTTAAGACTGCTCTGAGGAAAACAAAGGAGATGCATCAAGAGAAATTAAGTCACGATTTCTTCAAATGAATTTCTAAAAGTGAACCTGTGAACCTATAAATATGGTATGGTGGGAATTTACTGGATAAAAATACAAGTACAGAATAAAGCATCAGCATTTACTTCAAATGCTTATCAAATAAATTAATAATAAAGCAAAATATAGGGTGGGGTTTTTGTACTATAAAAACGCCTACACTACAGAAAAGATCTGCAGATAATGCCATCGTCTGAAGCCCCGGATTGTAGATTCTCCACTTTAAGGAAATACTTCATGGGATTTCACAAGAACTATGGGAACACCTCACTGAAAGCACCGCAGAATTCAAAGGGCACATTCCTTTAATTTTCTAGCCAAAACCATCTTCCCTTCGTGCACAGAACATGTTATATTTTACTGCGTGTAACAAACCGAAGCACCCCATTTTCAGCGCGGCTGGGAGCTGGCAGGTCAGGACCAGGGAAGGTGGGTGCAGAGCGGTGCCACCCAGCCAGGCCTGGCACCGCGTCCCGCAGCCTGCACACCAGCGCGCTCATCGCTACAGACAAAAGCGGCGCTCGCTAGTAAAGCTGCTTAGCTCTTACATTTCATCTCATTTCTGGCCACAGAACTCAGAAGGGAGACTGGCTGCTTTTTTTTTTTAAATACACATGTACTCATTATCTAGGCTATATTTAAAGTCAAGGTACTGTAACATTACTGTTCTTCTGAAAGACTGGCCTAAATAAGTATGTAATTTTACTGAACACAGGCATAACAATTTATCAAATTCCCTCTAGAGAGGTGCCGCCAGCTGATAGCTTTCTACTTTCTTCAGAAAAGCAGATTCTCAAGCTTTTTCCCACAAATTAAAACTTGGGAAGAAAAGAAACTCTAAAAACAGGTGAAAACTAGGGGGCTTCACCTATATTTGAGGAAGAGAGGGACAAACAGAAAAAAAAAATCAACAGACACATGCAACCTTCATTACTAGACAGCAAGATAAACTGAATTTTATATTAAAGTAAATACACAAACCACTGACTTAAGTTATCAAAATCAAACCTCCTATGCATAGTATTTCAATAGGTGTTTCTCAAAGCTTCATGTTCATTAGTTGTCACCCATTAAATACGTTGATTTCCTGATACAGACCGTCTGCGCATGTTACTTTTGCTAAATAGATAAATATTGTATAAATGGATGCAAACAATTTTATAACTTAATATGTTTTAAAATTATTTTTACTTACTTTGTTTCATCACCAGCCAGGCAGCACCACTTTCTTATTTGCTACATTTTCTTTTTGTCCATGACCTTTGTTTATATGGAGACCAAAGTTCCATTTAAACAAAGAAAAACAGTATATTAACTTTCCTTAATAAGTAATTCTAGCTGGATGCACAAAGTATAGCAGAATTAAAGGCTTATCAAAATACGTTTTTTAAAAAGAAGCTTTTTTTATGCAGCTGGTGAATTAGGTAATTGTTTCCAGTCACCATGGCATTCTGCTTTGTGGAAGCAATGAGTTTGTACTTTTCAAGGGTATTTTTTCTTTTTTCCAGACTTAATATGAAACTAACCTATTTTTAATGTCTAATGTCAAGTTACCGAATGGTGTAACAAACTAAATGGACTACAATGATTCATTTTTCTACAGGATGCTACAAGTGGTTTCTTCACTTCAAAAAAGCCCAGGGTCCCAGTCTGGATTTCTGGAAAACTTTAGCAGTCAAAACATACACAGCACAAATATTTTTTACTTAATTTAAATAGTTTTACACTTAAGTGTAAAAAGAAAAGAACTTCCCATATTAAAGTTTATTTACTATATATGCACACACTGTTTCTAATGATACATTTTACTAAAGAGTTACTTTTTTAAAAAATAATCAAGCCGGGCTCTGTAAATGGGAAGAGCTCTGCATCGGTTCTGCACGTCGTGCAGAAACACCGGAGACTCCGCTGTACCACGGACCAGAAGCGCCCGCAGGCAGTGCGGAGGGACAGGGACAGCCCCGTCCCAGCGCCCACCCCGCGCCCGGGAGCTGCTCCCAGCCCGGCCAGCAGCACCGCGACCACCCCGCTCCGCACAGCCGAGAGCTGCCGCTCCAGGTGACAGCTGCTGCGACAACTGCTGCCAACACCAACGGCCACCTGCAATTTGCCTGGGAACCTCAAAACTACGATTTCTAACAGTATTTGCTTTTACTTATTAAAATAATTTCTAGTCACCAAATGGGTCAGATACTACTTTATGCTTATACCCGATATATTTTCATTCCAACTATTCATGAAAAAAGCTTTGCGTCAAGGCAACATTTCTCAGTATGATGCAACGGGCGAGTTCACAGCTTCACTAAAACTTGGGGTACTGCAGACTCAAGCTCAACTAAAAAAAAATCACTTCCGATAAATAGGTTAGCAATGTCAGAATTGGCTGGGTTATGTTTTATTCTTATGAACGAATAGCATTCATCTCGGGCATCTACCCATGTGGACAAAAATCGGAGATTTCAGGAGATGCGTTTTCAAGTAATTACTAGTTATACATGTTTTAATTATGAGAAACAGAAATGAAATCAAGTGGCTGTCTACCTCAGAGTCCCTAAAATAACAGGCGGCTTCAAAAGAACTCTAATTAATCTGTATTCGGGAATTTATTTCTGCTATTAATGGATTGGAAAAACAGCTTTAAGTCCTGTTAAACTCTGGTCGGGTGAACTCAATTGGATTATCTAGCAGTCCATTTAGAAGGAGCTGCTCTGTGTAGATAAGATAATGGAGATTTAGAGAAGAGTAAGTAAAGATTGTTTCAGAGGAGCCAGTATCCCATCACTCTGCTGGTACTGCCCGTAATACTCCCCGTTCCTTTTCGTTAACAACATTAACATTCTCGAGTTAAAAATACTTAATATATCCACATTTTCTACCACTTTTGCACCTCAAAATGCTTAAACAGATCTCCAAGATACATATATTATCACTATTTTAGAGATTGCAAGATACATAGAGCATTAGAAAAAAAGAAAGTGACAGTGAGGTGACTCGCTCAGAACAGCAAAGCAAGTGCGGCCAAGGAGGAGCAGGAATCCCCAGACCATTCCCAACGCCGGGGACCCCGCTCCCCACCCCAAATCTGGGACATTTCTGACAGCCCCACAGGAAATGTCCCCCGTTGGAGCGTGCATGTTTGTCACTGGTGCTGCTGTCAAACCGAACAGCTCTCCTCTCCAGGCGGTGCTCAGCCAGGAACGGGAACACACCTACCATTCCACACATCGGGGGACCAGCTACAGGGACAGAGAATTTTCTTGTGTTGCCTACATAGTTAAGGAACACTTTTGGCAGCGAAGAGATCCCAGTTCACATCTTTTCTTACTGAGAGTTTTTCTTGTTAATTTTCCTGCAGATTGTGGTGCCCCATCATTTTAAGGACTCTTCCCCCCACCTCTGACCCTGCTGCGCATGAACGCAGCGCACAATTTGCACCACGCTGCCCACGGGCCATGGCGTAAAACAGCCCTTCACACTGAGCCCTGTTAAAAATAACCTCCCAGAAGAGGGGAGAGAAGGAGTAAGGGTTACCAGGGTTATTTTTACCCTGCACTGGTTCAATGGGCTGGCACAGGGCGGTGGCATGGAGATGCTCAGCTGGCCCGGAGGGGAAGCCAGCACGCAGCAGAGCGCGGCCTCAGCGACACCGCTCAGAAACCGTAATAAACCCTTCAGCAGCACTGGCAGTGGGAGATTCAAAATAACTACAACGGAGCAGTGTAAGGAAAAATAAACCAGGACCAAAAAACCTGCAGACAATTTCACCAACACCCTAAAAACGATCCCATCTCTTCTAAACATGGATTTTCCTGATCTGGAGAGCCACAGGCTGCAGTGAAATTAGTGCAGAAAATTAAAGAGTAAAATGTACTCCTACAAAGCTTAGCTAGTGTGAGAGAAGGAAAAAAGCAGTTCTAGCACACGCTCGGGCAAGCTCTCAAATTCACTGCTCAAGCAAACCAATTTTTTTTTACTTGTTTCTTTAAAGAGCCCCAGTGACGGGCATAATTCCTTTTATAATTTCTAATCACTTACGAATTTATTCTTTTTAAAAAATACTATTTATCATGATATAATCTGAGAACACAAGCCCAACAGCAGTAAGTACATGTGCACCTTCAGATCTGTACCAAATCATCGACACAGAACAATTAGTACCTCCTTCCTAAGGCTTTAACTAATCGCATTCACAACCACCTCGATTATTAAAACTAAATGTTTCAGCTATCTCAATTGAGTTGATTAAGTTGGAGGTTTTCTTACTTCAACTTCCTTTTCCTTTGCTCGTAGTAATCACGCTGGCCAGTGACAATTTAATCGCATCATAAAAACTTAACTTGAATAAAGGCAATGCTAATGAACCTCCTTAAATGATAATCTTTCATAAAAATTGGTACTGTAGTGTTTTAGAAAAATAAAGTTCTGCTTTCAGTCCTTCTCCGTGGAAAGCGTGATCTCTGTGATTCTCTGTGTTCATCCAAACTAGCAGGGCCAGGCTTTTTTGCAAGACTTAGTCATTTAATGTCCTGTCATTTTAGCAAGAATGTGCTTCACAGTGATGCAAACAGAATACTACACACAGTATTTATCCGTGCTGTTCATATTAACAATAGATGACACTGACCTGATTAGATTTCTGCTCTGCTCTAAGAAAAGGCTGTGCAACCAGCTTCATAACAAGGATGGATTTTACCCCCAAAAGAAGCAAAGTATTTTGCAAAACTAAATGAGAGCAGCACTCCATTAGCCATGGAGATACTACGTCCTCAAGCTATTTTAGAAGCCTGCAATGTGCTAAGACAGAAAATACTTCACATAAAAACATGAACTTAGTTGTTTTGCCTAGAATATTACCAATTAGCATTCTCCATAGGTTTTCAATGTGGTTATGTTCCTAGCCTTTATCAATCCGCTTCAGTCACTTAGTTTTGGGTTTCTTTGTGTAATTTGTGCTTTAAAAACCGTCTGTTGAAAACATAGTGAAGACAAGGTAAATTGGACCATCGGCTGTAAGTGTGAAACTCTTCTAGGTTCTTGCCAAGGGTATATATGCAGAAGGACTACAAAAGGAACCACAGATCAGATCTACTAAATATTGCAATACTTTAAATAACCAGCACGATTTTGTGGACAGGATTCCTTTCAGTAAGTACTACCCTTTTCCTTTCCCCATATGCTACTATTTGTATTCAAGAAATCTAATTGCTTGGTACCAAGTGTGCTGAATTAATAAATCTCCAACATAGTAATTTTTCAGTTTTAAAGGGAACATTTAACCTAGCATGGCACCATACCAGCATTATTTTTAACTCGAGTTGGTTTTTTCTTCTTTTTTTAATTCAATACAATATGCTCTACGCAAATGACACAAATTTCCTGTAAGTCAAAAATTGCAAAGCAAACAGACGGAGACACAGTCTACGAAATGAATGAGAGTATCGGAACACAAAAGTTGCTCTTTGAGTCCTAGATGTAGGGCCAGACCCCAATCCTACCATCCCGCTGGAAAGCTCCTCCACTCTGCCTTTCACCTGACAGTGAACCTTGCTGTTAGGAAGCTTGAATTCTAGCTCTGCCTGGACAACAGGTAACGATAAACACCAATTTTGGTGTGTACTTCAAACTTCATGTAAACTACTCCTTCATGTACAGAAGGATGAGGCCTCACGTTCTAAAGGAGATCTCCTGCAGCTGGAGAAGTTGTTACACAATCCCAGTGCTAATGTCTGTGCGCTGCCTTGTGGAGAGCTTGCTAAAGTAATGTCTAGGAAAAGATGAACAGGCATTTAAAGGGAAGCAAAACACGCTTGTATTTTCAAAGAGTACGGCGCTAAGTACTCACAGCCCTACGGAATATCTCCTTCATACACCAGTGTTCTTCCTCCCTACCTTTATGTTCGTCCTATGGTACAGAAGAGCAGCATCAACTACTGTGCTGAGGAAAGTACGGCTTCGTAACAGCTGAAACAAGATTCCCCAGGGAGAAAATGGAAGAGACAGAAAGCAAGTTCTACAACTCAAACCAGACAGCATTACATACTGCTAACATGGCTAAAAATCCCCCTCCCTTCTTCTGCATTTATACGCTATATAGGAAAAGGCTTAGCTGCCAGTTTATGAAATTCTCCCACCAGAGTACTGGAGGAGAAAGCAGATTACCAAGACTTCCTTAGATAGAAAGCATAACTAGCGTAAGGCTGTCCTTTCCACTCACAGAAGATTATTTCCTCTTCAAAGTAGTTTTAATTAAACTATAACAAAGTCAAAATTATTTTTATAGAGGTACCCAACGATCATGTATTTTTGATACTATGCACTGAGAGTTGCCATCTAGGGACATTCTAGATCTTAACTTGATTTAAAATACTTAATTAAAATGCAGGTTCTGTTTTTCAGGTACCAAAGGGCTATAACCTACATTCAGACAAACTCAGAAGGCAGATACGTATTAGCCTATATAATCACTGAGGGCAGAGAGAGCCAGCAATACTCCTGTAAAATTAGTGGGTACTGTATATCCAGTTTAAAACCTCAACCCTCCAAACGTTTACATGTGAAATAGTTAATCATAGCAACAAAGCTAGCCACTGGTCGAAGTTATGCACGCACCTAAACCTCTGTAGACTCAGGGCTTAAAAATTTCACACAATACCTTTGCTCAGAAAAGAAAAACTAGTTTTATTGGAGCACTGTTAATCCTGAAGTTGTGTGTCATTCAACATATCAAAGACTCTTCAGTGATCTTGAAATTATTTATGGACCTGGTAAGTATATTTCCATTGCTTTAGACATCAAGGCCTTGCTACCACGTATCCTACCACAGATAATACATACTGAATAATAATTCTTATATAAAAAAGTTAACATAACACATACACACTTGACTTACTCCACTTACTCACTTACCCCAACACAATTAATTATCTCCTGTTTTCGGGGGGTGGGGTGGGGTGGGTGGGGTGGAGAGAGGATTAAAAAAACCCCACTTCGTTCCAATTGAATGGAAGAAAAAAAATCCCTCCGAGATAGAAGAGACAAGGAAAATCGGTATTTGAGCAGGAGGTAGGTCACAGGAACTCCTTACAGCATTGTTACAGACCACAACCTGAACTATCACAAACAACGGGCAGCAGGAGAGCTGCGGGCACCCAGCCCGTCCCAGAGCACACGGGGTGGAGTAAGGAGCCACTGTCTTTTCTCTCCAATATTCTCCTAAAACTGCCTTCAAAGCACCATGTTTTTTGTCCCCCTAGCAGGAGAGACCATCCATGAAGGGACCAAATATGGCAAGTGCCAAAATTAAAGACGTGTCAAGTTAAAAATCTCAAATTCTCTAACTTACTTAAGAGTCTTTAAGATAAAATAGTAATACTACATTTTATGTGCTAGAGAAGAATCGTACATTCCCCTCTCCATCAACATGTCTGTGCCTGCTGAACTTTCAAAATTACTGGATTTGAAGATTAGAATGCCAGTATTTCCAATGAACTGCTGTAGCAAATGACTTCTGCCTTGTACACAAGGTTTCTGGTTCTGGTTGTTTGGTTTTTACTTTCAATAAAGGCTGACGGAGCAGAGAAATTCCCAGAAGCGGCAACAGTTACCAAAGGAAACTGCCACTGGTTTCACAGACAGCTTGTTCAATAATGTTTATAAATCAGAGTTACGAAAACCGTGCTGTGGTGCAAGCGATCCCACATCTTACTACTATTTGCACTTGCACTTTCCTTTCCAGCACCTGGGACCAACTGCTGCCGGAAACAAAATTCCGGTGTAAATGGTACATGATTTTGATCCACTCTCTGGAGCCGTGCAGAGAGAGAGAACAGAGAGAATCCAGGCTTGGAAACACCTGGATGACCGCAAATGTAAGGTACCTTGTGGTAATTAATAAAAATATCTTCACAGTGCTTAAGAGTTCAGTGTTTGCAAACTGCATTTTCATGGGCTTCTGCTACTAGCCCGATTGAGATACAGCAGAAATTAATCACGGTGAGTGGGCACCAAGTTATACCATCAAACAAATAATTCTAGTTTCTGCATTTCTGCTGTGGTGCTGGCACTGGGAATTATTAACCAGGCTGGGAGGGCTGGGGCAAGGACGGAGCATGCGGAGCCTCTGCATAAAGTCTGGCTGACACAGCCGTCAGAACACACCTCAATCAGCAAGAAAACTCCACTACTCTTCCAAGAGAGAGAAATACAACATCGCTCACCATCACAGCCTGCGGTGCCTATCTTCACTCCTTTTGGGCAGGGCAATTCCCAGCAATGCCCAGACTCTGCTGCCAGCACCCTCCATCTCCGCTGCAGCCGAGCATTTCAGTGGGGCAGAAGGAAGCAGTCAAGGGTCTCTGTGCTCATGAAGGACCAGCTTGACCATTCCAGCTGGGTTGCTATACGCTTTATTTGATTAGCACCGACCAAAGACACCTACTGTAGTAATTCCCAAAGAGCAGCTCACTGGTTTTTGTAAATATTTACTACAGTGCAGTGAAATATAATCATTTGCAAAAAAGCATGACTGCCGCCAATTTGAATTATTTACTTACCGGTGGGAAATCAAAGTCTATCTGGTTAGCTAAATTTAAGATGTAGTCGATTCGAAACTGGTTCTCTGGATTGGCTAGTTCAACTGGAGGTGCCAAATTGCCCATTGCTGTCACTATAGTCTGCAAAGAAAAAAAATAGTAACTATTGCAGAGTGTCTGAATAGCTAGTTTTGAAAAAAGTTAAAAACAATAGCTCGTAAGTTTACCTCTATAGCTTCTTTAATATTGTTTTTAATATCCTGAATTTTCATTTTCTTCTCTCTGTAATAAAAAAATACATTATTAAATTTTTATGCCATAAAAGCAGAATATCTTTTTGAAACAGAACGTGAACTTCAAAAGTATTTTATCAAAACTATATTGTCACTATTGACCAAAGTGCGCTCAGTCACTGAATACTTTTGTAGACTTGTGTCACAGCTTTTCTACTTAAACATCTATTTGTTTCCACAAGTCAGTATCTAATTATCCTTAAATAAAAGCTTACTGCAGTCTTAGACTGAGACTAAGACATTCTGCAAAATCAATCACATTTTGATTCATGTGAATGCAAAATACTAGACATAGGTGGAAGTTATTTAGAAAAGCATAAACTGGAAACAAGTAGAGGAAAAAAAAAATGCTTACGTTACTAAAAGTAGAAACAAATGAAAGGAGACCGAACAACCCCCAAGTACAAAAAAATTAAAGCACAAAAATGACGTAATAGCAGGAAAGGCTAGAGCAGAGAACACACCCTGACAGAGACACTTAAACTAACAGTTTGGATGTAAAACCTAAATGAATAATAAAGAGCTAATCCATATATGCAAAATTACCTTTTAACTACCAGCAGAAGAGTAGGCAAGAAAACCACCCGGGGTGCTCGTTATGAGCACTGTCATTGGGGATTAACTGCAGCCAAATGAAAAAGCATAAGAGGCTCAAGCAAGCGCTAGTGTAACCCGTCGCCTCTACAATCTCTGGCCTCTCTTTTATGTCACATCTGACAACAGATATTTTTGATGCTAAACAGTGCAGTCAAATGAAATGCACGATCAAACATTTGGTACACCCAGGAATTAGCATCTTAAAGGCAATACTAGTATTGAGTCTGTAAACTCTAACTCAGTTGTAATGCACTATGACAAAGTTTTTACATTAATAATTTGTTGCTATACACAGCATAAAGTTACTCTTTGACATAAACCAAGTTAGCCATGTAAATACTAAAAAAAATCCACCTAAATTGTCTAAGTGACCTTTTAATCTTCATTAAACTGTTTTTACTGAATGCTTTCATTATCTGAATATTTGTACCAACTATTTTTAATTTTTTCAATTTGAAAACTAACATTTTCCAGCACAGTATCCCAGAGACTTGAAACTACCAACAGTGTTTTCTTTTTTAGCCTTTAAAAGGCAGCGCTCACACTTCCAGTTTACAGACCACAGCTTGAAAACCTCATTTTACTGAGTTAATTAAGTACTCATATTGCAAATGCTTTTTATCACTTTTTCCTTTCTATAATTACTCACAACAAAAACGAAACTGAAAGCATATTCACCAACCACGAATGCAGAACAGCAGGCTAAAAAAGAATGTACTGCTTAATTAACAAGGCAGACACAGATGTCCAAGAGTGGTGGATTTTGGTTATCAAACACAAGATTAATGCAACCTTTGTAAGAGACGGGGTCGGGGAACCCTCTGCTGCAGCAGCCAGGTGTTGCGCTGCCCATCAGACCCAGCTCTGCGGATGGAAAGCGGCGGCAGCACCAGATCCCTCGGCTGGCGACAGCGTCGCGGCCACCAGCAGAGCTCTGCGAGGGTGCCCCCGACGCCGCGCGCGCTCAGGCTGCGGGGCAGGGCGAGGACGGCCAGTCAAGCTCAGCGCAGAATGCAAATCAACCCATCAGTCATCAGGTGTCAACTCTCGGTTCCCCCCGACTCCCCGATCTCCCTGCAGACCACCCAGTGCCTGAAGACCACCAGGTTTTGCTATAGGGATTTGGCACCACTGATGGGAACAAGGCGGCAAGCCAAGGAAGGCCAAAAGCAGTGAACAACGGAAAATAAATACAACAGGAAGAGAGAGGAAAAACTGAGGCCTTTTCACCCTCTTCCTTCACATCTTCAGTGCTTTCTATTGCCCCAGCTCTTAAGAAACTCTCCCTTCCACAAACCAAGACTCGCGTCAGGGGTACAAATACCGTACTCTTCAGTTAGTGCACACATGGTTGCAAGAACATCAGCCGCTTTCTGTTTTTTAAAAATGATGTTCCCTATTAAAAAAATGTAAATAATGGTATGAAAGCAGGAAATGTTTATCATTGACACTGTAAGCAATTTTTGCCTCCCATTTTCAGCTGGGTCTTGAACTTAATGAACATGTATCCAGATCGCACCCCATCAAGATCAAAAAGGCAACTAATAAAAGTTAATCAAGATACCAGCATTTGCAAACAACTAAGTAAAGAAATAATATTCAGTCATTTTGCTTTATTCTGGAACACCATTAGAAAGACAGAAGTTTAGAAAGTCTTCTGATTTTTTTTTAATTGTTTTGTTAAGTGAACTGTAGTTACATTCTCTCCCCTAGAACACTTGCAGATACCCATCTCAAAGCATTGGCCAAGTGCACATTTACCTGACTCTCCCATACCATCCAACAGAATACAGTATTTTTATTGTAGGTTTCGGTCAAACTTCCCCAGTTACCCCTCTTCACCGATCCTCAGGCTACCAGCAGCGCTGCAATGTGATAATGAATGTGGAGTGATGTAAAACTCCAGCAATTAACAAACTGCTTGATAACCGTCATCATCTTTACCAGAAGAATACTCATAGCTCCTATTTCTGGTTGTGTTGCCATGGCCCTATAGCAGGTCCGGTAAACAAGGAATCCTGTTACACAGCAGTGAATGTATCACGTCATTTTGTGTTTTGTAATGTTTGCTAAGCATAAGTTTTCCATGACAATGAGATACTTCATTCTTCTGGAACTCAACATGTTCCTCCATCGCCCACCCAACAGCTCACGTGCCACTCCAACTTCTCTTCAAAAAAGGAAAGGTGAAGTTCATTTATCGAGGG
>VYZM01014470.1:0-17391 GCA_013398915.1 Dromas ardeola | reverse complement strand
GCATGAGAGAATCCCACCTCGCATTTCCAGGAGTAACTGAACTTTGTTTTCCCCAACCATGAAGACTGAATATTCATCTTAGAAACAGATTCTGGTGTTTTTCTTCCATATTGCCGGGTGCTGGCACGACGGGTAACCTGCTTGGAGAAGAGCTGGGCCCCAGGTGCGCCCCAGGTGCACCCGTGAGCGGCCGGGGCTGGGCACGGGGCTCGGGAGGGACCCCGGCCCCACGGGCCGCGCTCTGTCTTTAGGGGCCGCGGGTTAATAAGGGCAGGGCTTTAATCTTGTTTAAAACTTTTGCTTAGGCTGTGTAGGGTAGGCCAAACAAAGCATTAAACTCTATTAGTTGAGGATTATAAGAAAAATCTGAAATCCTGCTGTTTTCAATATTTAAATGGGCCAAAGCAAAGCTGCGCATAGCTTTCAGGAAAACTAATAAAGTCTATTTTAGGTACTATAAAAAAAGATGACATTTTAATTCAAATAACATGAAATTAGAATGACATAAAAGGTCAGGAAAATCAAATATTCCTTGAAAACAAACCTAATCAGTATTTAGCAAAGAACTTCTCCACCTGTGGCTGAGCTTTACCATTAAAATGGCAGTATTTTTACTCAGACTTTATCAAATCTTATGCAATGAACACACTACCAAACAAATTATCAGAAAGCAAACCAATTTAATTTTCATGTTCATTTCTAGTTTACCTTCCAGATAATATGAGTAACCATTCTTTGAACTTGGAAAAAAATATTTACAGTTTAAAAAGAACATTCCAGAGGACCAAGGATTCAGCTCACCCAGTATAAACATCTCACAGCTAGAAAAGTTAAAAAAATACGGTGCTGAAATGAATGGTAGAACCAAAACACGTTGAAGAATTTAAAAGAAAAAAGAAACACAAAAAAAACCAAACCCACACCAAACAAACAAAAAAACAAACCCAAGAGAAAAAAGAAGTAATAAACCTTGTGCCTCCTCTCTGCCATTAATCTAAGTCCCTGAAAGCAGACGTTTGAATTTCCCGGCGCTCCTCAGAAGCCAAGTGCCTCGTGCAACGTGCTGTTCAACAGGCAGACTTCAGCCAAGACTGAAGAGAAACATACAAAGAACTACCTAGTTTTAGATCAGAATATAGTATATTACTTCTTTTTTCCAGCGAAAAATAGATTTTATTAACAGAAATGAGATGATACGTTTCTTCAAACCCCCCAAAACTACGGTAAGAGCTAGGAAAAAACCCAAAACATGCAGAGAGCAAAGAAACAACAATTTCTTTTTTCCTTTAGAAGGAAAGATAATATAGCACTTTCATTTTAACATATATGAATTATTTAAATTAGCGGGGAAACCCTCCCCACATTGCCCCCAAACCCCTGAGTACACAGGAAACTCCACACTTTAGAAGTAGGAACATTTGGGGAAGCAAACATTAGACGTGTCATGAAGGACACTGTGAAGAGGCAAACCGAATGCTGCGGGCTGCATCATCTGAGTGAAAGTAAAGAGACTTTGATCAGGTAATATGCAACATAAAAAGGCTTTTAATGAGGGTAAGTTATGATTGCCAATTAATCCCACTATGAACACAGCCTAAAAAAGGAAGACGCCCTGGAACATGAATATTTACAACGGGAATTCAAAACACTGCAACGTTCTTTGCACATTGCTGATGTAAATAGTAGCTTTCATTTTGAGAAAAAGTCATTTTCTTTCTCAGTTTTTTCTTTTAATATGTGATTTCACGTGTGCAGCGTTAGTATAATAAATAATGCTACATAGTGCTTTGCAATTCGATAGCACGTATACCTTATTTCACCACGAGTGAGGCTGAAGAGGAGGTGACAGCCCGGGCAGAGCACAGCGACACAAGGACGCCCACTTCGAATGACGGCCTTTGTATTACATAATAGTCCCCAAAGCCATTATTAAAGTGTTCCTTCTTAATTACGTTCCCCTTTTTTTGTAGTTATCAGGATGCTGCTGTAAATAACAAAAGAGCAGCAAGTGCCCTGCCCAGCCCGGTACCTCCGTCCCCTGCAAACTGCCGGCGCCAGAGTAAAGACCTTACACAACAATTCATTTGCCTCTGCCTTTTTATAGGAGAACAGGACCCTGCTGCGTTTCAACAAAGGTGCATCCCAGTTTGCTGTCTGGTGTCCCCGAGGGGTGTCCCCTTCCTGCTCACTGCCAACAGCCCATCGCCATCGCACACTGAAAGAATGGCTGGAAGTGAAAAGTTCGGAGTTCAGTTTCATTTTACAACACAACTCAGTACTTTGACACCCACTCTACAGGCACGTGTGCTTTAACATAGCTATTCATCTAAATATGGTGCTTTTGATGCAGTGAAACATGCCCACGGATTTCATAAACATTCCATAAAATCTGCATTAGAATTTGTTTACTGCACCTTATGGGAGTTAACAAAAATGCAAACAGCACTACCTGCCAATCCACCTCCGAAAAACACAGCAGCGCAGTCAAGATCTTCAGACACAAGACCACAAACAAGGAAATTCAATTAAGATTTTGCTACCAATCCACGCTACCCAAATTCTGCGGTACTTTACAATTCAACAATAAGACAAATTTGGTTTAGCAGCCCGGGTTATCCCTAACAGAACAACACAGCAATTATCTCAAAATATAGCGGCTAGCACAGCAAACGGGGCAGAGGCACTTGAACACGGGGGAAAATAGGTGCCCTGAGCATTCAGTGTGAAGTTGAAATAATTCACCTTACGCCTAAGACTCGGGCACGCTGCAGGGCCAGCGCCGCGCCGGCACCACTGACCGTGTCTGTACGGGCACCGCACCCAAAGCGGCTGCCCCTGCCCCAGTGCCACCCTCTGCCCCCCGCACCCCGGCTGCCACTGCACTCCGGAGATTCTTGAGTTTATTTCTCCAAGATTCTGGGTAACGGCAAATTGTACCATCCAGCTACCAAAGATGATTGACTGTTAGAAGAAATAGTAACAGAAAAAGAACAGGACAGACAATTCGCTTCCTCTGCAAATAGCATCTTTTTGAAAAAGAATAACCCAACAGGCAGCGTAATTTGGTCATGATATACTTTGATTTAAAGACACAGTTAAAAATTAATTATGTTGCACAGATCTAATTGTGATCTAAATTATTTGGGAGAACTTAATTCAATTATCACCTGAAGTATAATTACTTACACTAACACGTGATGCAATATATAGAATAGACAATACATATGGGGCTTCCACAAGTTCCCTTTTCAATACTGAAAAAATCACTATAAACTGCTTTACCATTGTTTTGAATACATTACAATATTTACCTGCATGAGCCACCTGCATGTCTTAATATGCAGCCACAAATAGACGAACCTATGATAAGAAATGTAAGTGCAAAGAGGTATCTTCTGTTTACGGAATGACAGAATCATTCTCTAGGTTAAAAGGCAAGAAATACAAATTACTGAAGCACTGATAGAAAAACACATCACAGCTGCTACAACAAAAGTTACTGTCAAGAAATAAACTAAAAATGTAGAAATGTGAAAGCAAAGATGATGTTATTTTTGATCATTATTTACACCGGAGTGTTGGGAGCCAGGGGTGTGACTGGTTTCGTATCTTAGGGAGCAGTTCCATGATGAAGTTACTATAAAACTCTAAAAAAGGCATCCCTTCATATACACCCAATTCCCGCAGCACCTATGTTTGTTTTCCCGGTGCTCAGGGTGAGCTCCCTGGTGTGTCCCGACGGAGCCCGGGGGTGGTGGGCACCGGGGCTCTGTCCCAGGCCCCCGCGGGGACAGCCGCTCGGGGACAGCTGCTCAGACCCGGGGATGTGGCACAGAGATGCTCTTCTGGCTGTGGGCCACCTTGGGGCTCCCTCGGCTTTGCAAATTCCTACACAAAACCAGTTTAACTGGTTTACAGTCCCTTTATACCTCTAAGTGGCACAAAGCGACTATCACAGACCCAATATTAAGAAGCATAATTCTGCTTATGCTGCTCCATTTACCTCAGGTAATTAACTAGCAATAGTTTAGGTAAGGCAGGGAAATAGAAGTGTTCACAAAGAGCTCTGTGATGTATGAGGCTGACAAAGAGCCTTTAATTCATACTGTGCAATTAAACACTTTGTAAATTGCAAAGTTGGTCTCCAGTTCCTGAGGCGTGCATACACAGGATAACACACCATTCCCTTTTCCTGCTCTAAGTACAGGTAACTAAGCATATTACAATAAAAGGTGTCCTCAGAAGTTTAGTATTCTCTCTAGATACTCCATACAATAATTAACAAGGCCAGAGTCTTCAGAGCAGGCTTTGGGACCCTTTCCTGGTACAGAAGGACGCCCCTCGGAACCAGGAGGATTTGGGTCAAACCTGCTGAATCACCTTGCCTTGTACAATTCAGAATTTTGAGATAACCATTTCAAACTGCTGAGGAAGCACAGAGACATTTTTATTTATTTTAGCACTGTGAACGTGGTGATTATTAGCACAGAAAAAAGGAAACGTGCATTGGCCGTCACCTTTTTGAAACATTTGTGTCCGACTGTGCAAGAGCACTGAAACACGGCGCAGGAGCCTCCCCGGCCCCGCTCTGCTGGGGAAGCTCTCTGCCCGTACAGCCGTCCTCCGCAGCAGCCCCCGCCGGCTACTGAGCTCTTCCTGGCCAGAAAAAACACTGTCGGGTGCACACAGGGATCGGCAGCGCCTCCTGTTAGACTGGGGTACTTGCTGCGTCGTCCACCCCTTTGGGGTACGTGCTGTGTTGCCCATCCCTTCACCCTCGGAACTGCAGGGACTTGGCTTTAAAACACTGGCGGGTGATGGCAGCGCTACTGGGGGCCTTGTTCTCCCCTTAGTTTTCAGGCACCTTCAAATGACTTTTGTTTAAACTTTGAAACATCGATTTGATGAGTGCCCCATGAATTTCATTTGCTCTGACACTTTTTGTAAATGTCTGTATTCCAGTAATTTCTTCACCCAGGGCTGGGTATGAAGCTTTCCAAAGAGGGCAGTCACGTCCCAGAGCTCTTCAGGGGCTGGTGTGCAAGAATGAGAGGAATAGCTCCCGTAATGGCTAATGACCTCACTGCTACTTAAAACGAAAAAAGTACCCAGCTGGCTAAGTGCCCATAGCAAATGGAAAGCAGCCCTGAAATAAAAATGGCTGGAACACGGGATGCCAAGTGAGTATTCACAAGCCCAGCCCAAGCTGGATGCGGCAGGAAGAGACGGGTGGAAGATGGTCAGCCTGGAGCATCTCTGATTTTTTGAGTGATAATGATCTCCATTATCACCTGGAACACTTCTGGCACCGATACCGCAGACAGCTGATCTGGAAGGTGCCTGCCTCCAGCAGCGCCAAACCCAAGGGTTTCACCCAGAGGCCCGGCTGTCAGCAGCACAACGGCAAAAGAAACGGAAAAAAGGGGAAACAAGGCAAATTCTACAAAACATGCTTCTACGAGCATTCGCTGTAACTTTTGCCTGAAATACCTACTTTTCTTCTCACTCCACCTTTCCAATCTTTTCATTTAATATGACTAAAGGCCACTGAAATATGCAAAGAGCTTCGAATGTGATCACAGAGCTTTCCGATTTCACTAAGAGAACAACTGAAATAGCTACTTTTTTTGCTCACTGGGAACATGTGCTTTAGCTCTTCAAAAAAATTTTTGTGCAATCAAGGTTTGCTAACGTAACAGCTGGGAAAATGATTACAATATTCAAATGTACATGTGCTCATAAAGATTCAAATTTCAGCGCAATTTGACCACAGAAATTCTTACACATACAGCTGATCAGGGCAAATACAAAGTGTCATTGAGTCGCCTGATCAGAAACAGTTAAAAGCACTTACATGCAAAGAGCTATTTGCTACCAACTGATTGTTAAAAAAAATACGTTTGTGAGTTAGGGCAGAAAATTCAACATACACTTTCCACCGTGAAATAGTTACTTGACTATTAATTTAAATTTAAAACTAATTTCCAATTATTAATCAAGGAATGATACAAAGGCAGCTTCCCATTCACTGTGAAACGGCCTGCAACATAACTCCGGTTTCCTAAACATCCCGCTTTTGCTTCACTCGAATCAAAAATAATTATCTAACATATTTCACCATTTTTCCCCTGTTACATTTTAAAAATTAAATGCTCAGTGATCCAACCCTTTACGTGTTCTAAATGCTGCAGGATTCAGTACTGACAGCGAGTAGGTTCAGAAGGAGCCTGCAGAGGAGAGCCGGCAGGGCAGGGGATGCGGCACCCAAAAACCAGGGGGACAATTTGGGCAGGAACAGAGGAACTGTTCACTGAACATGCGGCTGGCACCAAAAGCTGACCTTACATTTCAGCCAACGTTTTGTTCACCACATGTTCAGTGTTAGAGTGCTTTCACTGAATCAACTCTTTTCTTTACAGCTGTAAATCTGGAATTTGTACCGTTGACAAAGTCTGAATCAGGGAATATTTCAACAGTTATCTCCAAGGATGAAGAGCTGTCAGGTACGTGCAACTTTAATTATAAGCCTTAAAGAATTGCCTAAATGCTTACAAACTCAGCATTATCAGCAGAAACTACAGCAGCCCCTACTGATCTTAGCTTTTGGGAGGTTCAAGTTCAGTCATTCTTAACAATGTGCTGTCACATCAAAATGGCGATTTCAACTATACACTTTATTAAAATCCAGATTTCAATAGAAAGCCAGAAAAACAGTATAGATGTCATGTTTCCACGTAAACAATTAGCACAATGTTCCCACTGAAATCCCCAGAAAAAATATCTTCTGCAATTTGTGAAGTACTGTTAGATTTCAAGAGTGGTAGTTGTGTATTTATATTTCCAGACAGTGTACGAATTTACTATGACTGTGCATATAAAGTGCACTTTTAGAACACAGAGCAGGTAATATTGGAAGGAGGAAATCTGAAAATCTGTCCCTTAAAGATCCAGCCTATGCACAGGGAGGCAGGTGTAACACAGCCCACGACAAAGCAAGGTGCTGACAACTTTGGCTCTAATCCATCAAAGCACTTAAGTGCATGTTTAATTTTAAGCACATGAGTAATTCTATCAACTTTAATAGGGCTACTCATGGTTTAAGTACTGTGATGGATGGGGGCCAGAACATGCAGAGCCTTTAAGGATGCTGCGTGGCCTATGTTATATGAAGAAAAAATGGCATTCTTCCATTGAACAACTAAGTTATAAAAGCTTTGGAAACAAAATTTACTACAAGTTGAACGCAGGTCTGCTAATGTAAAGACAGAGATGCAAGCTATTTCGTAGCCTTTGAAGATAAAATACGATGCAAGTTCTCATGTGCAAGATGTCCACATACCTACAATTTGCCTTCCTTTTTCTCTGACAGCTCTGTCATGGCCATACGTCACCTACACCCATCACACTTGGCTTCAAAACAGGGGGGATCACAGTTCAGCAGTCTCATGCAGAAAAGACCAAAAACGTAGCTACTACTTATGCTTCTTAAGTAAGATGCGACTAGATGCAGTCTGCTAATATCAGTACTGCAGCTGTCCAGAGGTGAGCGTGCCGGGGCAGACACCAGGGCAACGCCATCCAAACTGCAACTGCCCCAACGGTTCAGCAGCTCCTCTCTAACATCAACCATTCTGGATATTCAAAGCTGTACACGTGCCTCTCATACACGTACAGTAAGTGGCAGATTCAGATTTAAGTAAAAATATGATTTATTTAAAATATTTTATACAGTCGATGTTAAAAAAACCCAAACCCAAAGCAGCCCTGCTCTGCAGCTTTCTTGCTCGGACAGCCTCTGCAGACCAGAGGGGACGGACTTGGTCTCTAAACCACCCACTAGAAAATTGTGGATCTTGTTTTATCTGAATATGGTTCCAAAAATTGTTACCAAGTTTTAGAAAACAGTTTTCTAAAAAAGGAAGAGAATGGAACAATTTGAAAAATCCTCTACAGACGTTTTCCAGGGGGTCAAATCAGTCCCGCTAAGTAACGGCACACAAGAGTCATCTAGTTTTATCCCTGCACTCATAACATAAGTCGGAAAAGCTCCAGAAGAATTTTGGTTATAAAGCTATATTGTCCCAAATGTACACTGAATTTTAACAGCTTCTGATATAATACCAAGTAGTATCTGCTCTGAAACAAGCAACGGAGAAGCCAAAGTCAACAAAATGACCCCGCTGCTCCATCTCTGTCTGACTACTGACCCCCAGGCGACCGCAAATGGGGAAGGGGACGTGTGGCTACCTGGGGAGCAGGCCTCTTCTGCCAGACACTTTAAGAATGCCAAACTTTTTCCTCACTTTAGAGTGGAATAAAATGGAAGCTGATCATTATTTGCCTTTCCTTCCCCATCGTGTGACACAAACGTGCGATGTGGTGTAAAACCAAAGCAGCCAGGCAACAGTCCCGCTCCTCCCGCGGCGTAACTCAGGGGGACTCGAACCTTCCTTCCGAGAGCAGGGAGAACGAAGGCCAGGCAGGAGCACACTTGGAGGTTTGTCTTGATTCTAATGCCCTCCCAGACCTTTAAACTAAAATTTATTCCCTTCCTGATTGCTACCACTCAAAATTCAGTACAATATAGTTATTGTTCTGAGTTTTCTGGTGTTTTGTTTTGTTTGGGTTTTTTTTTTGTTTGTTTTTTTGTTTGGTTTTTTTTTTTTTTTTATTTTTTTTTTTTGAGTTTTTTGGTTTTTTTTTTTTTTTGGTTTTTTTTTTTTTTTTTTTTTTTTTTTGTTTTTTTTTTTTTTTTAACTTGCTGGTGAACACACAGCAAGGAGAACACAAAAATAAATAGCTTTTGTGTGGATCATGTTTTCTGATATATCTTCAGCAAGGGAATTATATACTACTACTTATTAGATGGAATTTACAGAAAATGAAATATGCCACTAGGGGACTTCAAAACTCCCTTAAATACAATTCAAGAAGAGAACGCTTTGAATCTATATCACTGCAGTCTCTGATTTTTGCCAGAATTCTCAGCTTACTAAACCAGTGTGTCTGGTGTGGTACATCAACACATTTTCTAGTGCTACTACTGTTAACAATTTTAATAATAATTCTGACAGTTTCTAACTTGCAATGCTTTTTAAGTTATCACAATAGAGTTTTTATTATTGTTTTTATATAACAAATGAGTTTATCTTTGTCTTTCAGTACTTCCACGCCACTCGTGTACATCTCTCATGGCAGCGCTGTGTGAGAGCACGAGGTGAAGGAATGGAGGCAAAGTGGCTGCGTCTCCAAAAGGCAATCCAGAATAATGAATGACTGACAGAAGTAAGCTTTTCTCCAAAAAACATTCAGGAGGTGAAAGCATCGTATTAGGCTCCTACATACCAGAAGCCAGAAAGCAAACCAAACCAAAACCCACCACCCCTCCAAAAAACCCACCCGGCATTACTCTTCTCTGGGCGAATTCCTCAGCATCTCACACAATTCTCAGCTAAGCAGGTCTTTATTTCAGGTTAGTATCTCCAATGCTTTTAACACAATTTCCCCTCTTTAAAATAAGAAATGTACATCAACTTGTGAACTTCTCTGTGTCCTCACAGCTTCCAGTTAACACACTGACTGATCAGGGCTCTGTTGTTCTAGATCGGCACACAGACACTTTGATTCTGTTCCAAACTGGAATTCAAAGCAGTTTCTTATTTATTCAGGTGGGTTTTAAAATACTTTTTTCCCAAGTCCCGATCACTGTTGAATAATCTTCCCTCACACCTAGCACAAGTATCAGTGAGCAAGTAACGTTCAACAGAGCAAGCCTACCAACATTCTGGACACAAAACACCCAGCTCCGTTCCCCCTGAACACTGAGGTTTATTCTTACAGCGCACACAGAGCTTCACGGATTAATGCCCAACCCCATGTTTATGAAGGACAGGTTTGTTAACACCAGCCACACAACTTCTTGTTCAGTTCTACATAGTAAGAAGCAACTATATCATGACATGAGACCACGAGAATTAAAACAAGCAAAATTCAGTATGAGTTATTTCCATTAAAAGAACATTTGTGTAACAGAGTCAAAACTCCCGCACACAGAGTTCCAAGTAACCTGACTGCATCGCTGTTTACACAGCATCTCCCCCAGCTCTGATCTTACCTCTACATTTTGACGGAGACGGGGCTGTGCCAGAGCCGGGGTCTGCGGTGCCTGTGTGCCCGCAGGAAGATGACTCACCCCATGAGAAACCACCCCCAACATATCATCAATTAGAAAGGCAAACAAAAACTGGTCTTCTACCTGGAGTTTGTAAGATTATATTCTATTTTCTACCTGGACTAGAAGGCAGTGTTGAAAACTGAATAAAAATCATTTATGTAAATAGTTCTTGACAGTAACACAAGGGTTTTTCTGAAAGCAGACTAGTGAGAAGTATGGCCCAGAGGTCAGCATATATCAGGCAACAGCTGCCTTTAAAGTATCACACGATTTCTAGAATTATATTTAATATGATATGAAATATTTTCATTTCTTTTCCAGTTATTAAAAACTTTGCTCTAACAGAAGTGAAGATGATACAAGAGAAACATTTGGAAATAAACATCAACTACTACCAGGCATCAATAAAAAAAATACCCTACTTCCTTCCAAGCAGAGCTAGAGTCATCATCACATTAACCTCCTCGGTGGAATTCCTCAGCCGGCGTCAGGGAGTGTTGTTTCAGGCAACAGGTTCCACCTACCTGTTGTCCTTGCCACCCTGACTTTAGAAGACACTGGCAACTAAAGCACGTCAAAAATATGTATTTTATTTCTAGCTATCTAGGGCTCTATGTACAGAAAAGTCGGAGTCAATTTACTGAAAGAAGCGCAAGTTTCTGTACCGCTACTCAGAAACACTTTTGTCCTGGATTAAGTCAATCTACTTAAAACTGTATTACAAGTTAACCGGCGAAATGTTTTAGTAGAAAAATCCTACACATTTAATAGGAAAAAACAAATAAATCTTCCCCCAGCAGTGAGGAGCTGTAGAAATGAATCTGAAAACACGATACGTGTTTCCCTTACCTAAATGTTTCCCATTATGCCCATTCATTTAAACTGCGTAGCAAGAGAACAATGCTTTCACAATTCAATTGTGCAGTTCCGCAACCGTGTCACGGGGAGCTATTTTTAGTTCCAAAAGCCTGAGCGCGCAGAGCACACCCACAGCTGCGGGGTCGGGCCCGCAGAGGCGCAGGTGCCACGGGGCTCAGCCCCGCGCCCCGGCAAACCCCGTCCCCTTCGGGCCGCTCCTCTCACAAGACACTACTTCCCAAGCAGTATTTTTTAAAGTTGGCAAAGCAGTTTTTCCACGAGTTTCCTCCCAGCAAAGACCAGGAGGCTGAGTGTTCGCTGCGCGTGGAGTTGTTCCTAGTGAATCCGCGCACCCGGGGGGAGACGGAGCGTCTCTAACCCAGCCCGGCCCCGGCGCCGCAACCCTACGCCCCAGCACGAGGTACGACAGAGGAGACTTGAGCAACTGCTCAAGTTAACAAATAGGCTGTTGAAAACAAACGCCACCAAAATGAAAGTTTTTCCTATTTAAATTACCAATATTAAAACCCTAAACATTTCAAGCAAGACGCAAACAAATACTTATTTTTTCTTTAATCTGCTTAAGAAATGCTGTTTCCAGAAGCCAAGAATGTTCCCCACCGGCCACAACCTCCCACGACCCTGGGTTTCCAGAGAAGCCTACCTTTAGCACCAGCAGGCTTCATTTGGCCAGGAAGGTACCATTTAGAGCCAGGAAGGTCCACTGATATTTTGGACAAACATTTTGGATCCAAATTGGTGCCTTCTCCAATGCAACACAAATGAACTGGAAAAATTCCAAACCGCTCTTGTTGAGAGGTCTGGAAGTCACAATAGACACAGCGAAGAAACTTTCACTTCACTGTACTGAACATCTGCACGTATTTGGACTCAACCAGTAAGAAGAATGACCTTTTACTGAGCTTAAAATTGGAAATTAATTATACCTGAATAAGCACATTTATTATCATTTCCCCGGATAAAAGGGAAGTTATACTGCTGTAATTTAAGTCAAACTATGACAATGGCATAATTATCATGTCCTGGCCCTGACCTGACATTTCTAAATGGTAACAAAAAAGTAAAAGATACAGTTCATATTGGCAGTATCTAATAAATCAGAATATTAGGCTAGAAGAGTTATGTGAGAAACAATTTGCTGATAACCTCGCACGTCGGTTAGAGTATACAGCACTCTGCTTTAACGTCCAATTACTTTCATAACGTATGGGCCTTTAAATATTAATAGTATTGTTTAAATAGGAAACTTATGCACAGCTATAGAAAATAACCTCAAGAGAGCGTGTATCCTGCCAGAAGTTCTAACACTGCGAGTTCTTTAAGCAGTATTGCAAGGGCACAATTACTGACCCAAGCGGCCGCTGCCGTGGCTGCGAGGGGCCCCCACCACCGGAGAGGCGGGACACCTCGGCCCCCTCTGAATCCACCAGCCCAGGGCACCGACCAGGCAGCGCAACTACTCTGCAACATCTGCATCCTACCCATGGGCAAGGAAGTGAAAAAAGGAAAACAAGAAACTTCAAAAGGGAAAAGAAGACTTTTTAGGTTATTCAAGTATTAGTCTTTTTAAAGAAACACACACTGAATGTGACTTAACTTCAAAACTTGCTATGAATCTCGCTGCTTGGAGTTCCTTAAGTGCCAGTGGCAGAACCTGGCAAGAGGCCTGAAAAGGAATCACTGCGAATCTTTCTCTTACACTTTTTCCCTAATCCTCTGGAAGTGCCATTTCTGACACATGATACTGGACTACACAAACCATTGGTCTAAGCTAGCGTGGCGTGGATTCTTAGAAATGCTCTTCCTAGAAATTTCAGCAGGCCAACGTGTTTTTACCACTATGTTACAGAAAATGTCTGCTTAATACCACAGATCTGATTAAAAATTTTTTAGGAAATTGGCAAATCATTGGTATCTGTAAAATTCTAAACTATATTATTTACCAGATATATAAAACAGAGTAAGTAAATCATTTCTTCATTTAAATGAGAGAAGCTGCTTGTCAGCCAAGGGATAAAACACAAGATGGGGTGGAAAGGGAAAGCAAGAGACAGAGAGAACAAGAGAGATGAAATAAAGCATGATTCCCCTCTCCCCTTCCTTAAAAAATAAAATAAAATAAAAAATTGGCTCAATAAAGAGCCAAACATTTGTCTTTGGCTTGCACTTTTATATAAGTGACCATTCAGAGCAGTCCAGTAGCAATTTACTGAACGTCACCAACCCTGTCAGGGCTACCACTGTGATTTGGCTGCGGCCCGGTGCTCGGTGACCCACAGGCGCAGTTCTCAGCCCTGTTGGTCGGCTTTGTAAGATGGCAGCTCTCAACCTGTTGCGCTCCTCCCATGCGCTGCAGGAAGGAGCCGGGCTGTACCTGGGGAAGCCGCATTGACAGAGCCCCTGAAAGGCCGTGGGGGCCCAGGGAGGCACGAGGACGGGCGCTGCGGCTCCTGCAGACCGTGCTCCATCCAGGTATGTTCCCAGGTACCGGGAGGAGAAGGGGAAGAATGCACCCCACTTTAGCCATCACTAACATACAGCAAGAAAAACAAGACCTTCCTCCGAAATGTTTAACACACACAATTACAAGAGCTCTTTCTCCACAAAATGTTTAACAGAAAGAGAAACCAAGTTTATTCCCACAAGCTACAAGAGCGTATACTCAACACATGCAAACAACATGCAGAAATGCCCTATGAATGTACTACCTGGAAATCAGATAACACCACAGGTCTACCTACAGCACAGCGACATTCACTGGCATCTCCTCCCGTACTTTGCTGCGGGAATTAAGCAAGACTTTTCAGGAGTTCAGACCTCCTGTAGAACACAACATAACCAACTGCATACACGGCGTGTTCCAAATACATTTATGAAATACATTTATGAAATGTTTAAGTCGTGTTATTTTAGTAAGTTATTAATAGTTGGTGTTGGCAGAGAAAAGCTTCGTTTCTCTAAAAACATAAATCATCTAAACCTAGTCATGAACATTTTTATGAGTAGGTTTTTTATAAAGCACCGTACTGACATGAGCTAGTCAATCCTCAACCTTTCCTGAGGAGGAGATTAAGTATTAAAGTACATCCAAGGTGTGGCATCGTATCAGTTTACCCTTAGTGGCAGTTACACTTACACATTTAGAGCAAATTCTCTGCCAGCTTCATCACTGGAAACCAGAAGCCTATGACAATGCTGAACTTCACCAAGTGACTCGGAGGGAAAAATCCCAGTGGACAACTCAGACTGAGTTGTGTAACTACAAATTAAGTCACTACAGGGAAAAAAACTGAAATAAACATTTTCACACTTACACGACTATTATGCAATCCGCAAGGTAGGAAGGTAGAGAGAGCGCTCTGTCTTGAGCGCCGCGCTTCAGAGAATACTCCAAACATTTGTCTGACCTAACTATGCATTTATCCTTTCTCCATTAGGAATTGATAAAAAAGGAGAGGGGGAGAATAAGTAACTGGGTAATAACTTCACCTTGGGCAATCAACATTCATATCCAGCATTAATATTCAGGAAATGCCCCAAGTCTCAATCATTAATGATTAAGTATCACCACACCCTGGAATATTTTACTACATTATCTGTATTGACATCATGAGATCCAAACTTCAAACGTAATTGCTTGCCATTTTAAAGATCTTCTCGGAATTAAGGGACGCTGGCTGCAACAGCGAATCTGAACTCCACCTCTGTGCCAAGGCAACAGACAACTCAATTAAAAAAGCTGCAGGCTCAACATCCAAATCCATCAACAGTTTGAAGACAGAGTAGGACATTTTTAAATACGAACAAACACTTCTGGAAAATTGCATTTAGAAAATTTAAACCTTAGGCTAAGAGGGACTCCTTGTATTTAACAAGGAGTCATCCTTTATCATTTCACCTCACTTAGCATCATACACTTGCTACTCCCCAAAATATTGACAGCCGCTCTCCCGAGCTTCCACAGCCCAGCTTGTGGAATGGCTCTGGGAAGCAGAGCACCCCTGACAGCCGCCATCGCCACAGATCCCCGGCAAGTGCCTGAGCCGCTCCCGACCCAGCTCCGGCCCCACGCACACCCCACCACCACCCGGGGGCTGCCGAGGGGTCCCGAACGGCGCAGTTTGGGAACGGGGATTAAAGCCCTTCCTCCAGAACAGCCAGAAGCACACGATGGCAGACCATGCCCTGCATCTACCAGCTGCAAGGGGTTCTGCAAGCTGCCTTCTACCAGAGCATGAAGCAGTGCATTTCCTCAACAGAGTTAACAGAGAATTCTGAAGTCCAGCAACATAGAATTCCACTGTACTCAACTTTTATAATACATCCAAAGGAAGCTTCTTAAAAAATCTAATCCAAGAAGTAGAGACTTCAATGTTTAAATGTTTACCACCTTTTGCAGTATTATTATTTTTAAAGACACTGAAGAAAAATCTGAAATAAGCAATGTGTTTACTTTCATTTTGCAAAAAAGGACATTATTTTGCAACAAAGATGTTCTCCATAAAGTAACTGGGTGTCCTTTTTTCTTGAAACAAAAGCTAGACAAAAAGCGAAATGCAACAAGCAAACTGGGAATACTATCGAACTAGAGGACACATTTGCTTGAAAACCTAAAGTTTAAGGCACTGCAGTCCTACTGAGCACCACTCCGTACACGACTACTATGCAAGGGCTAAGGTACAACACGCAGCAGTTAACTGTCTTAGATAACAATAGTTAGAGTTCAATACATTGGTAGAAGGATTATAGTGCAGTTTTATTACTACCTGCAACACTTTTACTGATGTGCTTATTACTTTTTTTATAGCGTACTGCTCTTGAGCAACCAGTTTATAATATTTACCCTTTTAAAACTAGGTATACAGAGAATACATATATATAAAAAAGGGCAACTAAGTTTACATGGCAGTACCGGTACAGCAGCTAACCCATCACATATGTATAGCAATTACACACATCTTGCATGGACAAACCTACTCACAAGCCCAGAGGCAAAAGACAGCTGCCAAAATCCACGCATTTTATGCATTACAAAAAAGCATGAACAAGGACTGGGCTTTTTCTCTTAGAAGATGAGGATAAAAATACCACCACTACAAACAGTTTTTGTATACACATCACTCCCAGACTACTCTTCTATCTCTAAATTACCTCTACTAGCTGCAGTACGTCAAAAGAAATCTTAATCCAACACAAATAAACCTTACATGTTGAACGTGGTAAAAATACGACATAACACTGGCATGTTTCTTCATTGTGTTTTAAACGTTTCCATGTGTAGTTCTTTTGTATGCCTTCATTAATTCAATTTATCCTTAAATCTAGAATTATCTAGTAGTGTTTTTAGTTCTCACACTAAAAGCAACAAGTAACCTACCGCCAGCCGACTCAAATTTACTGCAACTGCAGTCGGTGAGTAACGCACCACCCCTCTCACACAACAAGAGTTGGCAAAACCCAAGTCTTCTCGGGCATGCACTCCTTTGGGTCTGCGATGCAGGCAGCCAACATCCAGACTGTAATTCAAAATGTGTATGTTCTCTAAACAGCTTAAAGTATCACACTACCTGTAAAACATCCTATGCTCCTGCGGAAGCAGGATAGCAAGAAGTCGCCTTGCAACGATAGCTGTGAATTTGCACTCCGAGTCTTCATTTGTTGTGTTTATCTGCATCACACAGAAAATGCCTCCTGTATTATACTGTTTCTTCTAGTTCATTTTATCCTGAACAATGGCAAAATGGAAGCCTCCTGACAAAAGCACCTACGTGGACATCCAGCGTGTGAACACAGACCTCGCACAAATCGCCCTGCGTGTGGGAGCCTCCCCATGCCTGAAGCATGTCCGACACACGCACGTGTCTTCCACAGGCACTGACGTCTCATTTGCAACACTCCCTCGTTCGTGTATAAACAGAACCAGGACTCAACATACCCCCATTTCTGACACATTTGCAGTACATCCCTTTTCTACTACTCTCACCCAGAAGTGGACAAGCCTGTTTCTAAGACGACCACCTTCAGGAAAAAATGGGTGTGAAGGGAAGCATCACACTGTGCCCAGGACCAACCCAAAACTCCTGGGATAGCCTAATGCACTAACAGGCGCTCAATCTGGCGATTCCAGACAGGCTGTGACTGAGGGAAAGAGAGTGTTCACAATGTCAGAACCTGCTTTAAAGAAAACGCGCTGGAGTTAGTTACTGCTTTTTAGCAGTTAGCTACAGAATTTAAAATTACCTTTTCCCATAGACAGTCATGGGCAATGGTGTCCTGAATTAAAATGAACTCAAATTCAGGCAATCTTAATTCAGATACGGAATCATGGAATCTTCAGA
>VYZM01014469.1:469669-531413 GCA_013398915.1 Dromas ardeola | reverse complement strand
AGGGAGGTCATCCTCCCCCTCTACTCTGCCTTGGTGAGGCCACACCTCGAGTACTGTGTCCAGTTCTGGGCTCCCCAGCTCAAGAAGGACAGGGAACTGCTGGAGAGGGTGCAGCATAGGGCTACCAAGATGATTAGAGGACTGGAACACCTCTCTTATGAAGAAAGGCTGAAGGATTTGGGTCTCTTCAGTCTGGAAAAAAGACGACTGAGGGGTGACCTTATCAACACTTACAAATACTTAAAGGGTGGGTGTCAGGAGGAGGGGGCCAGGCTATTTTCAGTGGTGCCCGGCAACAGAACAAGAGGTAAAGGGTACAAACTTGAGTATAGGAAGTTCCACCTAAATATGAGGAGGAACTTCTTTACTTTGAGGGTGGCAGAGCACTGGAACAGGCTGCCCAGAGAGGTAGTGGGGTCTCCATCTCTGGAGACATTCAAAATCCGCCTGGACGCGTTCCTGTGCAACCTACTCTAAGGTGACCCTGCTCTGGCAGGGGGGTTGGACTATATGATGTCCGGAGGTCCCTTCCAACCCTACCATTCTGTGATTCTGTGATAACAAGTAGGGCAGGTCAAAGATCATAGGCTATCACCCCAAACCAAATACAAAAATCCTCTACTACTCTGTCTATGGTTCTATGCACAGAAAAAACAGAGTTTAACGTGTTTATTTATAAAAGACAAATGTGACTGTAAAGCCACAAACCTTGTCAAAATACACTCATTTTAAAATTTAATTTCTAAATTCTTGTTGGTGTAATTCAAGTTCAATGCATGACCTTGGGTAGTACATCAAAATAATGATGGACAGAGAAGTTGAATATGGACACCCAGTTAGCTCCTAACCAACAGATTAAGCAGTGGGAATACAGAAGGGAGTAACATGGTCTTATTTACAGGACATGCATTCCCTGTGGGCAGCACACATCTGAAACGTAACTTCGGTAGCAGAAACTCAAGGAAGATATCACTGCTATTTTTATTCATAACCTTCTAACTTCACACCCTACTTCTAATCTTCTGCCTCTCTTCAGGAAGTTATCACCCAAATTTTCTTTTCTTTCTTTTCCTTTTATTGTCCGGTTGTTGAACACAAAGCAATTTCTCACCAAGTATCACCAAAGTATTTCCTCTTAAACCAGCCTGTTTGAAGTTTTCGATACAGCCAAGAAACCACATACCTTCACAAGTATTCTAGGTGTGTCTGCAGGCGGCCAAACCAGTAAACCTACAGCTGAAATTGCTAAAAAAAAAACAAAGGCACATTTAGTTCACTACTATCTTTGTCCATACAGTTGTGTGAAGGGGTGGGTGAAGGACCACTGGTGTCTTGAGAGGCTAATGCTGAGTACAGATAGGGTACTAGATGACTAAAAACTAAAAAGCAGTCTTTAAGAAAAAATTAAAATTCTTTTCTCAGCATTATAATATGGTTCCTCCCTCTTTTATAGTCTACTGTAAAAATCTAAACATAATCAGTGGATCCCACAGGGCATGGCAGCAATAACTTAAAAGGCATGAACAGTTATTATAATAACTATATATATTACTACGTATTATATAACTCTTATAATAACTATAGGCATGGGTGACTTAAAAGTATATCATGTAAGTGTGATACTCTTCCCTACTAATCCGCTTTAGATCACTGCTTTGGGTTAGGTGGGGTTTGGTTTGATAATTTTTATATTTTCTGATCTTAATGATTTATTTTTCTAGAAAAATGGAAATAGTTGGTTATTGGTGATTCCATAAATAGAGCATCCTATGAAAATAATGGAGGAGTTAAGGAACTTCAGATCTTCAGTGTTGCTGGGGAGATATTAATCTTCTCTCATCATGTTTATAAAGGCATAGTTATTTTGTCTTCTAATGTTTCGACTTAGAGTGTTAACATAGTTGTCAAGCACTGAGAGTGATTTATATGGGAAAGAGATAAACTAAAAACTAAAACGAGGGATAGTTAAAAGATATGCACCAATGGGGCTAAAAATACTTCGTTGTAATTCCAGAGAGACACCTTGTGTTTGCTCATTCTTAAATGGCACTGAGGCGCGGGGACTGGAACAATGCCTAAGTATTAGGACAGTATCTGGAATTTACATACAAAATAGCTCTCAGATTACAGTGCAAAAGAAACATCAGGGCTGTGTGTTGTATGTGCTACACTGACATTTGAATGCGATCATTGACTCTGTGAAAATTTTGCAGTGGAAAGCAGGACATATTCTCCTTGCTTTCTTTTGTGATTGTTACTTTATTATTGTCAGCTGTTGCTAATTATCGGATATCTACATAACTTGTTTCAATATGTGCAACCTAATTTAAGGAATGAGAGATATACTTGCAGTAATTACAGCATAAACTATGAACAAACTACAGATTCCAGAATAGCTGTAATGTGCAACACTGAGTGATTGCTTCAAAGCATCACTGCTTCCAGGTTTCAGCAGCATAATTGAACCAGAATGCCACAGGATGCAAACATTGATTACTCCCCTCCACCCCCTCAGCTTTCTGCCTTTGTAGATCATTAATTAGACATCTCAAGAAAAGAAGTTTTATGATTCAATCTTTGCTCTCCTAAAAAAAAAAACCCACACACACAAAATCAACACAAACTATTCTGTAGGACGTTAAGGAACTGGAAATGGCATCTGTTCTTCTGTAGATGGGAAAGAATATGTGGATGAGTATCGGAGTGAGCTCTGAAGTGAGCTTCAGCATTACTGAAACAAAACAACTGCAACTATAGCACAATACCATTTTCATGACAACCAAAATAGTGCTTACTAAGTCTGGATTTGTGATGAACGTACCATATTCCCTGGTTCTTCCTCAAGTGTTTGCTCAGTAATTATCTTAATTAACATCTTGTAAATTCCATCTTTTTATCCTGGCTGCTGTCAAACTGTTTCTTTCAAGAGCCTGAAGAATGAACTTAACCATAACTTGGTCGGTCCTTTCTGATAGCTGAACATAGCGCCAAAACAATGCCAGTATCCTAATACACACTGCAGTTTGAGAGTTGTTATATCTTTCTTTCCTGCCTTTGATTACTATACTTAGCTTCCTCTTTCTTTGCTACTGCTGATTGTTTTAATCCATTGAGCAAAGACAAGGCATTTGCTAGGGCAGGTGGAACCATCAGCACCACCATCGTTACTGGAACCATCAGCAAGGACCGTGGCTGAATCCGGACCACAGGCTTTAAAAACCACCTGTGGCACAACAAGCTGATGGATATGTTTAGTTCCTTTATTCTTCTAGTTTGAATTATCTCCTATAAGTCCACGATTTTGTAATCCGCTTTCAAAACACACAAATACTGATGAAGCTGGTTTTGAGATAGTAAAGCCTAAAGGAGGTGTCTGACTCAGAGGTTAGGCATAAAGAAGAAATCTCCACTCCTTCAAGTTTTTCACTTTAAATGCTAGTTTTTCAAAGGCTTATGTCTGCAGTCTCACAGGTGTCAAGGAGAATACATTCTTCAGTAAAAAGTATCTAGGCCTATGTTTCAAAGCCTTTGAAATATATCCCTGCTGTCTGCAGGAGAAAAGAGCACCTTGTCACCATGGCATAAGCATGAGGAAGTTAGTGAGTCATCAGTGCAGAAACGGCTCATGATTTCACCATTTCTCTACCATGACAAAGTTAGGAACGCATTTGTTTGTGTACCTCTCTACTGATTCCATGCAGAATAAAATCACGAAGTATAAATACCAGTTCCCCCCTCCAAAGAGACAAAGGCTAGCTATCCAACAAATATTCACATCTCACTGTATTGTCTACACTAGAAGTGGCTATGTTATCTGTCAAAGCATCTGTAGCACTAAATAAAGTTTCCTGGATTATTTCAAGCTTTCTTCCAGTTTGATCCAGGCCAGAAGAGGCGAGTCATCAGCAGCACAACCACAGGGCTCCTTCCTTCCACATCCAGAGGAAAGCATTCTTTCATAGGATCAGCACAACCATTCCAGGTTAAGTAGTGGTAGCGTCAGTTCCTGTCAGAGTTTGCAGTTTGTTCAAGAGCTCTTCAAAATGCCAAACACCCCCAAAGCACTCTCAGAGACATCCAGGAGGTGTCATGGGATCCATTTAACATCTTACACTTAGTACTGCATAGTTAGGTCTCTACATCTACGGACAGAGGAACTTTAGATCTACTGAGCACTTTTTCTGTCTCTCAACTCAGAGGGAAGCATGTAGCATGGATCTCAAGTTCTAAACGTGTGATTTGGGAGTATTTTTAGTACTAGTTTTTAACAGTCAACAAAGTCAGATTACAGTTCAGATTTCATTTTAAAGGACAAGGAATCAAACTGTTTAGGTCTTTTTGAATGAAGAAATATTCATACACCTGCAACTGTGCCGTAGGCCAGACTGATTTCATTTCTGCTCAGGTTGCCAGAAAAATGAAAGGATGCATTTAAAACCATTTTTCTGGAAAGACAACTCATGAGTAACTCATGGCAGCGATTTCAGGTGTTGCTAAAAGTAAGAGTGTTTGTTACAGCAGCAAGGATGGTAGCAAAAAGATTGTCTGCATACTGTTTGTCTTGAGAAGTCTAAATAACAATCAAGGGTTTTCCTTTCAATGAACATAATATCAGACAGCCCCAAAATGAAACCTCAACATGTTCATCACAAGATCACTCCAGCACTTAAGGAAAGTATCTTAATTTCCGAAGGGTAAATCTACTTCTTCCTCTTCAGTCACTTTCCATGTTCTCGGACTACCCTTGAAGACTGGAAATTGACTTTTTCTAGCCTTCCCTGCCATGCCCACTCACCTCCAAACCTTTAGTTTTTCTAAGAAATATCAGCTGATTTGCAGAAACTATGTGAGTATTACAAATCTCTTAGGAATAATATACTTCACGGTTTCTTTCTCTGCCTAATCTCTACCCACATCTTTTCCCTCAGCCTGCTTCCAGGGTGTTCATAAAATCACTGCCACTGTCAGCAATACATTTTTGAAGTCAAAGGCTTCATATGTAAAACTTACTTTGGGAATTAGTTAATTCAGAAGAAATTAGCACACTCAGCCTCTACAGCAAATAGATGTGTTTTCCAGTTATTTTCTTCATTGCAACTAAAGTCAAACTCAGTTCTTTCAGGAAAAGAAATAATTAGTTACAGCAATTCTGAACCCAAGAGCAGCAATACCCAAACTGCTACGTTTGAACCATCCTTCTCCATCAGTCCAGTTGTGTCTTTCATTACTTGTGCACATGGTTTCATTTCCTAATACTGTAGAGGAGACTTCAGCCTACACTGTTTAGAGCATGGAATAAATCAGTATCTCTGCCAAAATAGTCACAGATTTAATCTTTGAGTGTAAACTTCACCGCATATTTAATCAGGGAGCACCAATTGCTGATCTATTACCTGCATGTAAACATTCAGGCAAATGTGTACATGGTGAGGGTGATAAACTGGACTAATCTGGGTAAGTGTTAGACCCACTGCCTGTCAATAGTCACACACTCGAACTCACATAAATATATAATCTGGATAATATATCGAGTTCGTGTATCATTTCAGCTTCCCAGAAGGATCCCAGCAGAGTCAGGGTAACACCGTATATTCTAAATAACCAGCAAGAAGCAAACCCAAACTTTTCTGTCAATTTTTTTTTTAACATTCTTTCACACATTTCTCAGAATAAGCCAAGACAGTGGAATTTTAAAAAAACCTGTCACCGTATGTGCCCATACTATGTCTATTGCTTCATCATTTTGAAAGAAATTGGTAGGCGTTTTTGCATTCCTTCAAAGATAAATGAAATCCCAGCATGTTGCCAGGTGTCCCCCCCCATGTACTATTTTCATGCAGCCAAGCTTACAGGGAAGCTCTGTCCCAAATTCATTTTGAAAGCTGTGTTTGATTTTTATGTTAATTACTTCATTCACTTTTTGATTCTTTTTTTCCCCAAGATTACACTTTTTTTGTGTGTGGAAGAAACCAACAGATGCCCTTTGGGCATAAAGAGAAGGTGACAATATTTTCATAGAGGAAAAACTTCATGGCTCCTTAAGGCTCTCAGTCATATCTGATAACCCAGGGTGAGATGTGGAACCAGGAAGCACAAGCCTCTCCCAGATGATGGGGCCCTATCGTCTGGATTCTGGAAAGAGAAGGAATTGTGTCTGGAAAGATTTGTGAAATCGTGAGAGGATATAAAGCATCCTCTGTTTTCCAGCTGAAAGGCTTTCTGAGTGGATCACAGACCCTATCAGTACCATCTATGATGTTGATTTGGCTTCTGCAATTGATTTTATGTCTCAACCTACAAAAGACTCGAGCAACAGTAACTGAAGTACTAGGAATACTATTAAAAACCTCCACTCCCACAATTATCAATCATTATTCCTTGCTAGGAGCTTTACGGTCAGATGCTCAGTCTGGCAAAGTAGACTTTAATCCGTTAAATCATTTTGGCTTTCACCTCCAGAAAAGGCCTCCAGCAGTACGTTTTTTTTGTTCAGATACTCAAAGAAAGTTTATCATTTTAGAGTGAATGTCATTTTCTGAGCTGCTTGGTGTGGATGGGTTCCACAGAGCCTAGAGTTTTCTCCCAGCGTGCGGACACCAGGTTTATGGGCAGGGAGGGAGCTGGGCAGTGGTGTGGGTTGCTCTGCCCCTTGGTGTGGGGTGGAAGCCGGGCAATTGCAGGGGCAAAAGTGGGGGAAGTCCTTGTACACCAGATGTTTTGAAGAATGACAGTTACTGCGGGGCAAAGTTTTCTTTTTCTGCCCATTTGCCAAATGGACAAGCTCCAAAATAAATACACTAACTCTCTGAGAAGCTGATTTTAATCACTCGTGACTCATTTATGTGTATGAACTAAATTTTCCCACTTTACGGCATTTATTTTGATTGCATTTTATAATGACAGTTATAGCCCCAGTTACCAAACATTAATTTATGATATAGGTTGATTTTGCGTTATTAATGAACTATCAAAAAGGCAGTGTGACTTACAGTAATGACATTTAGCAACTCACTAAAATATCTAGAGAAGAAATAAGCGAGAACATCAGAGAATTGTTTCTCTTCCATTTGTGGAAACAGAAAAAGGACCTCGGATAGGCAAAGTGAATTTTTAAAAATATTTCTTCATTTTCCATCATTATTTATTCCATCATTTATGAACTTTGATTTTATGTTATTTTCCATGACATTAGAATACCTTAAACAGTTGACAGCATGTGGATTGTCTTTCGGGAACTCTGTCCATCAGATTTTCCTCATTTCATGGCAACATTCAAACAATTAGGGTTTTAATGAGGCTGAAAATTTGTAGCCCAACTAATGTAATGAGTTTGACTATCTTCCAGAACGACTGTGGCAGTAATGCAGGAATGCATTTAACCGTATGCTTGAATTCATAACTGTATTGTTGGGCAGCAGCAGTCTGCCTGACTTAAGTGAGGTGTAAGCCCACACTTAACATTTCATGAGTTTGGAGGATTTATTGTACTATTTCTTTGCCTGTGTGAAAAGTACGAGTACAATATTTCCATTTTCTCACATGTCGCATTCTACTGTCTCAATGTACTTATTCATATTCACAAATTATTCAAATGAGACCTGATCCATTACTTATTTTCAGTTTTAAAATACCACTTAGAATGGCACAATATTTCTCAAATGGGAGGTAAATTAGATTCTGTTGCTTAATAGAATATGAAAGATTAAACTGTATCAGTACCGTAGACTGAACTGTGCTGATGGCTGTCAGGACTTCTAATTCTGTATCTCTGATAAATGAGAACCTTTTGTTTCCTCTTCTTTTCAGAAAGGTCTTGCATCCTGGTAAAAATGTTCTGGGTTTTTTTTTCCCTAAAGTGACTTCATATACATTATTTATCCAACTGTGGAATAAACATTCGTCCTCAAAAATAAAGAACTAATTAGTTTGGAGCAATTGCCAGATACCAGCAGCATACATTCCAGAGTCACAGTAGCAAGAATTCTATGAAAATTATCCTACTATTTAGGTAACCATAGCACAGTTGTATTAAAGTTATTCTACAAAAAAAGATGCTGGCTAGCTGCCAGCACAACCAGCGTTTGTCAAAGCTGAGAAAGTAACTTCATGAACACTTCATTATTGTTTTTTGTGAAAAATAAAACAAAAAACAAACTACAAAAAATCCTAAAACAAATTTAAAGCAAAAGTCAATGGCAGATTTTAAAATACTCACATGGATTGCACTCTGAACTTTCCTCAGAGGTAAGCACAAAGCTCCCATAAATAATAATAAAAAAAAAGATAATTTTTTTTTAATAGTGGTTCCCCATTTCATATTTACATATTTGATTTAGAATTTAACTATAGACACAAAAAAATTAAATTTGCTAGTTCAGTAGCTTTAAAAATGGTAAATTAATCTTACTTCGCATGACTAAGAAAAAAATTAGAAAAAGAATGATTCTTAAATACATTAGATATCCAAATCATTGTAGAAAATTGAACAACCTAGGCCAAATTTATCCTTATAGGAACACAACAGAACAGAAATGAACAATGAACTAATTAACCTTCTTGAGTTTAACAGATAATTCAGTACGAATTAATACTACACTTTAAATATTAACTTAGCCATTTACACTTTTGGTGTATCTTTTCGTACTGGTATAATTAGCATAGCTATGTGGAGTTACATAGTAAATTTAGAAGAAGTTTGATTATAAAATATATTTTTAGTACAATTTGTGTGTTCCTCAAGAAACATAAATAACCCTTTAAAAGGGCAAGGCACTTAAAAAGTTTGTACTTTTAGAAAGTTTCTACTTTTTAAAAGCCTTTTGGAAAAATGTTATACATGCTTCAGTATTAGTCTTTATAAAGAACAAGCTTGAGCTCCTAACAGAAGGATAAATTCCTTCTACTTAATTGCTGAAGATGTACTAATCCTAACGCTCAGTCCAGTTTTAGCCTTGCAGCATACCTAATTCCAAGAACCAGCCCATGAATTCAATAAAGAATTCAATTCCTCTGCTACCTGGCATCTTGTAGAAGCAGACTCCCAACACAAGTATTCTCCTCAGTGCCACCTACATCCCAAGGACCAGATCATGAACTGTGTGTCACAAAGGATCGCTCTCAGCTATAGTTGAACTGTAACTCAGCCCCTCAGTAATCTTGAAAGTACCTTCTGCAAGACTGACCCTTGCCTCTGCTTAGAATTGGCTGAGAAGCCACTCACGTCACAGAAACTCAGTATGGCAAGGAAATTTTAGGAGTCGTGCTTCAAAACCTACTTTATCATCCTTTTTCAAATTAAAAACATGTTTTACCTGGTTATTCTATGATTCTAACATTCTAACATCTGTATTTAGCCTTGTCTTAATAGTCCTTCCAGGTAGAGAATTTTCATGATGCAAATTAGTTATTCTTCATTCATATCTTTATTGTTATCTAATGCTTAATTTTATCCAACTTTTTAAACTCAGTAACTTTTCTTTTACTTACTGCTGTAGATGTCCATCCAACTATAAATCTAACACAAACCTTAAAAACAGCTTTGCATCACGAGGCCATCTCAGCACGGCAACTAACTTAGCAGGGAAAGCACTGTTTCACGTTGTCCAAAATGTGGAAACCTGCTGTTTTTATCGAAGAATGGTAGGATCGCTGAGGTTAGAAGTGACGTCTATGTTTCATCTAGCCCTCCTGCTCTGAGCGTGGCCAACTTCAAAGCTAGGTCAAGTTGCTCAGGGCCTTGTTCAGCTGGGGTTCAAAACTCTTCAAGGCAGGGACTGTGCAGCTTCACCGGGTGACCCTTTCCAGTGTTTAACCACTTGTAAAATGTTGTCCTGTATCCGATTAGGATCTCCCTTGCTGCAGCTTGTGACCGTTGCCTCTTGTCCTTTTTGTTGTGCACCTCAGAGGCAACTCTCACACTATCAGATAGCTCCACTCAGGTAATGGAAGACAGCAGTTAGACTCTTCCTCATCCTTCTTATCTCCAGGCTACACAAGGAGAGCTCCCTCTGCTTTTCGTGCTTATTATGTTCTAATCATCACCTCCCTAGTCATCTTAATGATCTTGCACTGGCATCTCTGCAGCTTGACTGCCTTATAGCAGGGTTCCCAATGCTGTACCCAGGTGTGACCTGGGAGAAAAAAATCACTGCCGTTGCCTGCTGGCTCTGCTATCGCTCATGCACCAGGGTGTTGTTAACCTTCACGGCTGCCAGGGTGCCCTGCGTACTCATGTTCAGCTTGTTGTCTGCCAAGACCTTTGCTGCAGAGCTGCTATCCGGCCACTCAGACCCCATCCTCTCCCCGTGCCTGGCTTGTCCATCCCAAGTGCAGGGCTTTGCATTTGTCTGTGTTGAAACCCATGAGGCTCCTGTTGGCCTGGTCCACCAAGCTGCAGAGCAGATCAGCACCGTGGATGCTAAAGCCCTAGCTGTGGCACAGGAGCCTCTCTCAACACAGCAAATCAATGTGATAAAAGTCTTTACTAGTTATCCTCTCAAAATGATCGTATTTTTTTGTTTCCGATAGTAGCTTTTCATCGCACAACATAGTATGGTAAAGAAATAAACGTTGGTCATGGTACAATAATTAGCTCAATTCGTTCTTTTTAACTGGATCTTTAATTTTTATTTCAGTCAGAAGAAGTCCAAACCATAAGCAGAATGTAGCATTGGTCTTCATATCAGCCTTGATGCAACTTCCCAACCAGTCTGTGAACTTAATATACTGAAAGAGTCTCTCAGGTTGCAGAAGCCAAGCCATAACCACCTTCTGCACCATTGCCTGATGTCTGCCCCATGGCCCTTGGATTTCCTACAAAGTAAATACAGTCCAAGAGTCTATTTGAATTACTCTCCAAAACTTAGATATATATTTCACTATGCAGTGAATCTTTGCACTTTACGTTTACCCTATTCTTTATACTGTCTGAAACTGAATTTCTAATATTACCCTTGTAGTTTATCTTTGAAAAGCTTTCTTCAAATATGCTATTCTTTTTACAGTTGCTTTCCAAAATAAGCATCTTACAGACATTTGCTATCTAAATCTAATTAATTAAAATGATTCTTCTTTTGTAGTAAAGGAAGACAGATAGGGTGAGAAATGTGAATACTAACACATATTGCATATCCATCAAAGGCTTTTTTTCCCAGTATGCTTTCTGGGAAACTGCATCTGGAATGCAAATGAAGAATAGTAAAAGTAGCTCTACCAAACAAATGAAGATATATAGGTTTCTTTAACTATCATTTTTTGATGTTTAAAACATTCCTAAATATCCTTTCCCCTTTAAGGAGAGAGACCTTTCAAACATAAATATCTCATTTTAGAGCTGCAGAATTTTTCAGATTTTAACTAATTGTGTCCTATTACTTTAATTCTTTTTCTTTCTTGATGTCAATGGAATGCATATACTTTATTTACAATGACAGTGAAAGTAATACTTTCATGATCTGTTTGTCATATTGAGGAATAGATTAGATATGTAAAAAAGGCACTGCAATAAAAAGGGACAGCTTCTATTTTAGAAAAATCATTTTTACTGCAGAGTTTAGGATTGCAGAAGTTATTTAGCTAAATATGTGAAACTATAACTGCAGGGGGAAAGAAAGAGCTTTTATAAATTATTTGCTCAGACAAAAATAAAGTTAAAAAATTAATAGAATTAAACTATGATGTGGTGATTGTTTATGTTGCCACTGCTCCTTATTGTGGTCATTGAATGAAAGTGAATTCTAAGACGAGTGTTGCACCCAAAAACTTGTTACGGACAGGAAAGAAAATGCACCTTATATGGGAAGCCAAGAATTTATTGTTAGTCTAATGAAAATCTTAAGACTAATTCCAATACAACAGACAGTTATTAAGGTTAGTCTAGCCACAATAATAGTACCTGCCACACTACAAATTATCTGATTAATACAGAGTGACATTAATAAAAGAGTTTAAACTGTTGCACAAAACCTACCTGGTATCTACCTCTGCTGTCGGTCTGTCTCTTAGACTTTCATTTTTGGTCCTGTATTTGATGGCATCAGGATTGCTAGAGAAGAAGATGGGGGTTGCAGCAAGCCATTGGCGTCCCATGCCCTCTGCCAGGGGAAGTGTGATGTTCATGATGGAATTTCTTCCATTTCTTTGCAGGGAGGAGGAAGATGATGTTGATGGCTTCTTTCTCCCAACTCTGAGGATCCCCACCTGGGGCTATTTTTCCAACACGCAGTTACAGAATCACAGAATCACAGAATTGGAGGGGTTGGAAAGGACTTTTGGAGATCATCTGGCCCAACTCCCCTGCCAAAGCAGGTTCACCTAGAGCAGGCTGGACAGGAACGCATACAGGCGGGTTTTTAATATCTCCATAGAAAGAGACTACATCTTGTTCTTGCTTCATTGGTCTCCAACTACATTTTACATCCACATTTACTGTATATGGTGTGTTTTACATCTGCTTGGGACTTGCTCTTTCATCTTTTTGTTTTCCCAAAACCCAGTTTTGCCCAGCTCCCAGCCTGCAGCTCTTTACCAGCCACTGGTGACCTCTTCACAGCACTGGGGTCCCCAGTGGCATCCCCAGCCCCCTCTCGTCAGCCTCTGCTCCTGCTCCTCCACCACCCATCCTGTGTCCCCACTTGCAAGGCCTCTGCTGTCACACCACGCCGATGCCCCTCTGCAGTACACCGTTCTCCGAGGGTCACAAATAGGTCATTCCACACAGAATAACTACTCACTACTATGTTTGATACTAGGTGGCAGACCTTGGTCATTAGAAAAACTGCTGTTGCAGCTAAGTGAACCCAAACAAAGCTCCATGGAGGCAAAGACAAGTTTAGATGAAACCTGACAAGTCCTGAGCCCTTGTACGGTTGGTTTGAAACCCAGGGCCTGTCCCCAGCAGCAGCAGTACAGGGCTGCGGGGCTACATGAGATCCTTCTTTCATATCCATATCTTGGCCATTACTTTTTAGGGTAACAGTTCCTCCTGGGGAGTTGACCTGACAGTCTGCAAGACCTTTTCTTCTCTGAGAATCTTACGTTCCTTTTCCAAACAGAACAGCCTCAGCACGCAGCTGTCTCTTGCCTCTTCCAGGGCAGCTTGATGTTGCGGCACAGTCCTGTGACACAAGTCGGAGATTTGAACTTCCAGACTCGGGAATAAAAAGGATCTGTCCCAGTGCTCAGATCACCACATCAGCACGCAGAAGACAGGAGACAGGGGTGCTCTTCATGGTTTATAGGAAAAGAGTGAATCTTACTCTGTTTCTGAAAGAATAAATATTGTGGGATAGTGAGCTGACATGCAGCAAAATTTGTCTGCCATGGAGAATGGTGGGATCTCAAACACAGCCTTGTTGTCAGTGTTTCTTAGAGGCTAATTCTAAATAGCTGTCTTTTCCAGGTGTCTATGCGTATATATGCTCCATTTAAGAGGTGTGGTCTTCTAACATAGGCTTTAAAATTCTTCCTAGGGGAAGAATCCTATAATATGGACACTTCAAGATGTAGCTTGTAGGTACCAAAGTCTTTTTCTGGACTTCAAATTCTTTCCTGACTAAAGTAATGCAATAAATGTGAAACAACTACATCACAGCAGAGAGCTGAAGAATAGTCGGCATATGGTTATTATTAGTAGTTCTGTGAATTCCCGTTGTGCTCTGCACTGTCTTAGCACTGGAATTGTTCCTGCCTCAAAGAGATTAAATTAGGCTAAGGTTCAACATGTGGATTTTAAAGATAACTGCAGAGGATGGGCAACAGAGAGCACACAGAAAACAAATAATGCCAGATAATTACTTCTATTGATAAAATCAGTGAATGGAGACAATGCAATGTAATACATCTAGATTTTACTAAAAGATTTGATATAATTTCTCACCAAATGATGTGTTGATTAAAAATTAGCACTATACAAAATGAATGCAGCATATGCTAAAAAGATTATGACTCAGAAAGTAATTCTAGAGAGCATTTATAATGGCATGTTGCAGGATCAGTTCTATTCAATGTATTTATCATTTACTGGGAAACTTCACAGATAAAACATAATGGAGACCATTAATAAGGAAAAAAAAGTAGTTCTATCAAGCGATTGGAATTTCATGGTAAACTGGGTTCCCTGGAATAATGGTGCAGCGTAGTTCAATGCAAACACATGCCTATAAGATGCAAAGATATAGATCATACACATAGTATACAGAGCTCTCTTTTAGAGAGCAGCGTGTCCAACACAGAATTGGAGACAAGGTGGGTAACAGCTGTAAAGAGTTCATAGTGCTGTAGAATAGAAGAAGGCAAGTTGTAGCCTTTCCCCAAGCATGGGCTGACCACAGCAGCGGATGATTGTTCCAAGGGGCCTTAGGAAATACAGAACAGGAGTCTGAGTGTCAGCCTGAAACTCGGGGGAATTAAATTAATGCACTTAAGACAGGAGAATTTTTCCCTGTTGACAAAAAATATTTTGCACGCATGAGTTTAAATAAGAGAAACTTTCAAGGGATTGGGTGAAAACTACCCTCCCTCAGAACATACCGACTGCAGCCCTGACCTGGAGAGCAAAGAAAATATCAGCCATGACCCTCCTCCCTTAATCATCTCCCACTTTTCATCATTTAATCCACCTGATCGGGGGTTGAGCCGTTGTCCCAAGAGACAGAGCTTGGCTGGTGCTGTATCAGCTTAACGTGTCACGGTTCTGCTTCGGTACGGAGAAGCCAGAAAGGACCCCTGTGGTCTAAGCTGAACTTCGCAACTCCACTTGTCCACTCGCCACCCCCTTGCCGCTGGACTGGCTCGTAGCTGCTTCTGCCAGCTGTGCTCTCTGCCAGTTGTCCACATCATCTGCGTTTGCCGTGGTCAAGCTGCTCCGCGGTGCCACGAGCAGGCAGAGCGGTTGCTCGGCTCCCTCAGCTGCAGGCTGCTGGGGTGTTCTGCTGGGTTATTTCACGTAGCAGGGCCTGGGGTGCTGCAGCTCTTCAGGAAGGTTTGGTGATGCACAGGGATGCAGTAAAGTCGTCGCCGCAGAAAGGAGAGTCCCCAAATACTGTCTCTTAAAGCTCACTTCAGTCAGTCACTCCTTGGGGTTTCTTCACCAACTCTTCCTGCTTCAGCAATTATTTACCATAAATTGGTAGGATCGCCCAAGCTTTTCCCCTCCTTATCCCTTTGCCAATTTTAACAGAAATGCTGTCAGTATTGCAAAATACCTTTGAAATTTAAATCTGCTAAGGCCTGTCCTGTTGTCTCTTGTGTCAGCAGCTCCCACTGTCCTACCAGGACCCAGAGTAGGTGCGTCCTACAACACAGCCTGCTGCTCCCAAGGAAGGTCCACTGGTCTCTCCAGAGCTCAGGCTTACCCGAGCAGAAAAAAAGCCCAGCAGAATACAAGCCCTGTACTTGTATTCAACACAACAAACAGCAAAAATATCCTTGTAAAATAATTATTTGGGTTGTGGTGGTTTTATTCATGTGGAGTGTATATCTGCAAGAAATAGTCCTACTTCCTTGGTTTTCCTACAGCTTCAATTAAATAGTTAAAACATCCCAGGTTTTCCTATTTGTAAGATTCACTGCAGTACTGAAGCAACAGGGAAAGAGCAAACTTAGTAGGCAACATCAGTAAGACCAATCACTTGCCTATTTTTGGCTGGTTGTCAGAGTTAGATTAAGGAACCAGCTATTCTACAAAACATTAGGGCTGACCTTTAATCAGTACCATGCAGTGGTCTTATAGATGACTAAGCTGAACCAAATCAGTTAGATGGTCATTGCTGTCATACGTACAAAATGCAGATAACTCCCAAATTTTATGTTTAAACTATTAGCCCTGCTCTTCACTTAGAATCATAGAATGGTTTAGGTTGGAAGGGACCTTAAAGATCATCTAGTTCCAACCCCCCTGCCCTGGGCAGGGACACCTCCCACTAGACCAGGCTGCTCAAAGCCCCATCCAGCCTGGCGTTGAGCACTACCAGGGGTGGAACTTCAGAAAACAGAGATGAGCCTAAAACTGGTGTAATGATTACGTGCTAGGTTCTCCAAGCCAGGCAAGGCTGGAAGCAGAACCACAGATTGAATGGGGAAGAGAAGAAAAACTAGAAAACTACTACTACTATAAAACTACTACTACAACAGTGCTAACAGGACAACCATAGCCCCTTTTCCTGTCCCATAACCTGGCTTCACCCCCTCGCAATCATTGTCTCCCTTCCTATCTGTTGACAAAACCTTTATAGTATGAGTACCATAAACTACTTTATCCTTGTGATGGCTTTTTCAGTATTTTAATTAACATTATTTTTCTGCAGCACCATGCATTTCACGATGAAAGACAGTATATGGAAGACTTACCTGCTGTGCAAAGATGGCTCACCTCGGAACTTTTACGGATCAGTGCCTGGGAACTTCTAGGTATCACTTCCTGGGAAGCAAAGGACCATCTCAAGAAGGAGCCCTCCCTCCTACACTCTGTTGGGAATTCATCTAGGGGAAAAAATATCACAGTGAGATCGGCGACCCAGTTCCAATCTAGTGCCTGATGATCTGAATAGCTGCGATTTTGAAACAGTTGTAACTCCTTGGATGGAAATCGTCTCACCTACTATTAGACGTCTACAGAGTAGGTGTGTATGTGGGGCTAGGTGTTTCGGCTCCCGTTGTGATCAGTGAGACCTAGTAAATGCTAGAAATGGGATTCAGGGTGGGATTCACACAGCCAGAAGCAGGACCCTTCCTCAGAATGGGGTGAGACACTGTGGAGGTGCTGCTGCTTGCACTGACGGCGAGGGGCACCCCACACATCTCCAAGTCTGGGCTGCAGGTACCTACATTTAAGCAGGAGGAATTTCACTCCATATTTTTTTTTGATTCCCTGTGTTCAGTAAGACCAAAAGAAGCATTGGGCATACCAATAAGCCCACAGCAATTTCTAGTCCTAAATGAGACAAAACAAATAGAATTAAGAAAGGGAACTGTAATAGGTTTGACTTGTAAAACATACGCAAACATTGGTTGCATAGGAACTAACACATAAAACTCATTGTAATTATGTCAGTGATAGTAACAACTACAGGGAAGATTAATTTCATACTGTCTCTAAATTAGCATCTTCTATTTTCTAGATGTGGAAAAAGAAGAAGGCATGAAGAAAGCATTTGCACTTGAAGGGGTGGATTTTAAGATCTACTTATAATAACATAATTATTGCTTTTTAAGGTTCAGCAGGAGATATACTTATTATGCTTAATAATGGCTCTATTAAGAGCACAGAGCCAAATAATCAACAGTTGTCCTGCCTCACCAGATTTACAATTAAAGGGTGTGATCTGGAGCAGTAAAAGGAAGAACAGCAAAGTAGACAAAAGTGAGAGATAAACTGTTCTGCTTGAAAACTGAACAGAGCAAAACAAAAGGCTGTTAAAGAATATATGAAGTAAGTTAATAAAACTACTGTCGCCAATACCTGTAATGCCTATAGTAGGTATATTTGCCAAACCTGTGAGTATCATTAAAGCAAAACTTGAAGTCATGTTTAAAAGGATGTCCTTCATAAAGCAGTATTTCAGTAATTGCTGATTTGACCTCTGCACTTCAAAACAAAATATCGTAACAGTATTATAGATGTAACATTAGGAATCATGAAAGTTGATTCACTGTCCCAGAAAAATTAGCAGTAGCAGGCGAAACTAATAAAGCAGAAAGAGGAGCACCAGGAGTATTTTAACAGCTTGATGGGAGTGCTGGGTTCACACCATGACTCCAGCAATTAGTCTGAAAGTTTTTCACATTTCTGTTACAGATGAAGTTTCAGAGGGGAAAAAGGCACAGCATGTTCATCTTACACCTCCTCTCTGGTGTGTAGCAACAAAACAAAAAGCCCAAACTTTTCTGTGAATATTTTTTCTGATTTCTTTCTGCCCCCCTACCAGTTCTATAAATCTTTGAGGGAAACTTCAAACAATTTTCAGGCTATTTAGCCCAACTACTGGCCTAAATTTGTCCTTGAAGCCAATATCTACCTTAGAAAGTGCAATAGGAGAAAATTGCAGAGTGAAAGGCTAAGTGCTGAAGAGCCAACACTTACCCCATACATGGACGATTTACTTCCATGTAGCCTGAATTCTCCTTGATGGTTGGAGTACGTTGCATGCTGTCCTGGAGAACCTATTCTAGTTTAGCTCATGTGAAAGAAATTCACTCCACATGCTCCCAGACTCAAGTGAGGTAAATGCAGACAGCCGGGAGGTTCACTTCAACAGCTTGCTCCTCATCTGAACTAAAATGTTAATATAGGGGCACCTTTGTCATATACATCACTTGCAGAAAAGTCAGTAGGAATTCTGTGCATCACCCAAAATATTAAATTTAGCCCTCAGACAATTTGAAATTAAGAATGTATGCAAATATTTTATATAACAGTGGTTTCGTAATCTCCTTTTAAATCCTAAATAAAACATCCTGTTACTCTATTTTTATTGCCAGCTTGACATGAACATTTAATGTGCAAGTATATTTTATGCATATATAAATAGCTACTTTTTCGAAACAGGGCTCAGATGTGTAGCTGCAGGTGGTTCACAAAGAAAAAAGAAGTATATAATACACAAAGAAGTATATAATAAAGTTATAATACAAAAATACAGTTGTCTGGTAAGTGTACACCAAAGAAGGTTTATCCACACATAAAAAAGCTCTTGAAGACATAAGAGAAATCTTCAAATAGTTGCTTCATGGTTTGAAACTCCCCTTAGATGCCGAACACCAGGAAGCATCTTTTTCAGATAGGCAAACAGAGTCTTGGCATCTCCCAAGATGTTTTTACTTCCATTGCTTTTCAGCTACATGTTAATTCCAGACATTGTAATTTGGAGTTTCTCAAACACCTTCTCCTTTTCTAACCTCTAAACCTCTACGATCACATGAAACAGATTAGGAAATAATGAAATGCCACGTAGTTTGTGCACTATATTATTTTCTTTTATGTATTACTAAAAAAATTGTTTCTTCTCTGCCATAAAGTACAGTACCACCAGCTGCTTGATCTAAAACCACATCAGTATTAAGGAAGTGTTCTTTTGTCTTTGCCAACTTGGCAACGGCTTATAACAGTTTTTCCTTCAGACTTTGCCCATGAAGGGAAAAAGAGAGGAACATTGCTTGTATCTTCAAAATTATTGTGTAAAGTTTTATATATATGTACATATGCATATATATAGATCCAGAAATTGCCATGCTTTTTATCTCAGCTTTCTCAGATTTATTCTCCAGAAAGCATAATCAGGTGGTGAAAAAAAATGATCAACAGCTTTTCAAAGAGCGGAGAACAGTGTTGCTTTCCTTTTTGCTTCCTCTGAATTTCTATTGAAATTTCTATATTTTATGTCGGTTTAAAAATCGATTATTAAACTAGAAGTTTAGAGACATTTTACGGATGATTGGAAAACTATCATGATATCACAGTCTACCAAACAAGTATTACAAATCTGAGGTATGGGCTCATGATATAGAGGGAAAATACCCCAAAATGGTGTTATTACTGCTTGGAGAAGGCAGCAGGACCAAGATTTAAAGGAAGAGGCTCAGATCGCCCTAGAGCGGGAAACCATGGCAGGACTGAGGAACTTCCTCATCCGCCATCACCTATGGATGAAGACAGGATCTGGAGAAGGCAGCTAGCAACTGAGAGGACATTTCTCATGACAGTTTTGGTATTGGTTATTCAGAGATCACAGATGTCCCACTTGGCAGACACAACGTAGTCTAATCGCTCCTGAAGATGAAAGGTCAACTAGGAGCTCTATCTGAGGGCACACCAGGAGTAAAACTAGGGCCAAAGAAGAGAAGGGGTAAAATATTGAGCAGTCTTCCCAATGTGAGCAATGTCCCAGGTGTGAGTTTCAGCAGTATCCCAGAACACCCAGCTCTGCAGAGCTTTCCAATCCTTGTTTGATCACTAGGTATAACATAAAGGAGAAGTAGGTTGTATTTCACAGCACTTTTCCACCTAAGAGCGAGGTCCTTCATGCATCAAATAATCCCTGGGTCTGCAGGAGTTTGTAGAAGGTCAGCAGCACGCTTAATTTCTGCACATCCCCATTATCGCCCCTACATATATGTGTGTTTATATGGGGGATAGAGAGGGAAAAGGTGTGAGGAAGCAGAGTAGTCCTCCTGAGCTACCAGCAAGGTCATGAGAACATTTTATTGCATCCTACAAGTGCTAGACTGGTCACATACCAGATCTGGAGGTAGGTCTGTTAGTGAGTGCTCAGGATGCACAGGTGAAGCGGCATGAACCAAGAGTGTATAGAGCAGAAAACTTCCTCAGCAGGAAACTGGGTTGCTCTGGGCCAATAGATCTACAATACCTTTTCTTTACAAACAGCACCCCAAAACAGTTTTGGTAAATCCCTGAAGGTCCGTTATGTTTGAGCACATGCTACAACTGCAACAATCTCCTGAGCAAGGTTCAATGAACAGAGAAGACTCACCTACAACTCTCATTACTTTAGGATTGTTTCCACTTCGGTCTTTCTCTGTGGTGTAACTCTGCAACAACCTTTAGAGATCATCTAGTTGCTGCAAGGTCTAAATAATCCCTTCTGGGTCACTAGGAAAAGCCTCCCCATCTGTCTCAGGCCTGGAACTGCTCAGAATAGCTCCCAGGCTTTGCCCCTGCTAGCTGTGTCCCTCTCCTTCCCTCCCTCTTGGGACTTCTCCAGCTGACGGTGTTGTGCCCAGGGAAGACCACTTTCCTCCCCTCCTTTGTGACTTTCACCGTGCCTGAGTGCAGCAGCCAGGAGAGTGCACAGGAGTATTTGGGGGCCTCCAGCCTTGCTATTTGGAACTGTGGTGTCTCCCCAAAATTCACAGGACTTGCTCAGTCTATTGAGTGACTGCAAACAGGAGAGGACACCAGAGTACCCTGCTACACATTTTTTTTCTTTGAGATGCTTATAGGGTGGCTCCTGAGTGGACATGGGGCAGTGGCTGCCACAGCTGGGGCATGACCTGGGAGCATTGCTAGGGCTTATGTAGGCAGCATTCTGCATCTGTGCAATTTTTAATCCCAGTAGTTTGTTAGTCCCTAAAGAGAGACCCCAATTTTGTCAGCACATCCTCTGTCATTTCTGTTTCCCCCTTGTGATGGAAATGTTCCCTGCAAGAGAAAGCCCTGGGAGTCTCCTTCTCTCTGAGCCCAACGTGCCCCTCTGGCCTTCATTTCATAATCCTCCACGGCAGCATTTGCATTTTATGCATTTGCAGCGAGCGCAGTGACAGGTCTCCCCGTGGATGGACACAAAGATGATCAGAGGTCTGGAGCACCTCTCCTGTGAGGACAGGCTAAGAGAGTTGGGGTTGTTCAGCCTGGAGAAGAGAAGGCTCCGGGGAGACCTTATTGCGGCCTTTCAGTACTTAAAGGGGGCCTACAGGAAAGATGGGGAGGGACTCTTGATCAGGGAGTGTAGTGATAGGATGAGAGGTAATGGTTTCAAACTGAAAGAAGGGAGATTTAGATTGGGTATTAGGAAGAAATTCGTTACTGTGAGGGTGGTGAGACACTGGAACAGGTTGCCCAGAGAAGCTGTGGATGCCCCATCCCTGTAAGTGTTCAAGGCCAGGCTGGATGGGGCTTTGAGCAACCTGGTCTAGTGGGAGGTGTCCCTGCCCAGGGCAGGGGGGTTGGACCTAGACGATCTTTAAAGTCTCTTCCAACCCAGACCCTTCTGTGATTCTATGATTCTACCTGCCGCTGCCGGGGCTCCAGCCACCCGCACCCATGGATCTGGGAGCAGGGAAGCCCAGGATCCACTTCACAGCCCAGGGCAGGGATCCCGGCGGGACCCTGCATTCGGGGGCAACCCAGGGAGGTTGCATTCTCGCTTGCATCGTGGTGCTGAGCATTGACGTCTGACTGTTCCTACATCCACCCCCGGTCACCTTACCCCCAAGCCAGGGGTAACAGACATGTCTGGATATCACACTCACCTTTCTGTGTCATAGCAGCAGCTGAGTGGTTTTTGCAAACCTGTCCCTGGGCAAGGGGTGAGGGCCAGGAAAGGGGTCACTCCTCTGCACAGCCAGGCAGCAGCTCTGCTGTGGGGCTGTCTAGTTCTCTACTTCATGCTTGTCATGGGCACAGTGATATTTTTCTTCTTTGTTCTAGACGCATTGGCAACCTGAGCGGCAAGCAGGCCCTGCATGAGAATGGCAACAACTTGCTTTAACTTTCAAGGAGATTCCGGTTACACCTGGTGACAGGAAAAAGTAATTACCGGAACCTTCACAAAAAGTTAAACATTCAAAAACTATTGCATATCAAAGCTTACCAAAAAGATGATTACATCAATGACATTTTATGATCTTAGTAATTATGTGGAGACCTTGAAAAACACGGACTTGTCACAGAAATCTAAATATGTTTTGCAAAAAACCTACAAAACACTCCTTTCATTATTCATAATTGCAAACCCAAGAGAGTCCGCTGTGATCAGTTGGTATGACAGAGAATACAGTTCCAAAACATTCCTGAATTATTGAGCAAGAGCATTTCTTCCAAAAAACAATCACTTCTCATTTAAAAATTTCTACTACAGGAGAATTCACCACAGCTCTTGACAAGCTGCTCCTACAGTTAAAATACCAGCCTTTGAATTTGTCTAGTTTCATTAACAGACACTGAATCTTGCCTTTGCAAGTTTAAGGAGCTTCTGCCACTGTATTTCTGCCCCTATAGTTACACTGGGACTCTCATGGCACTGAGCCTTCTCTTGGCCATTAGACACAGGTTGAGATCCTTGGTGCTCTCACTGGAAGATGCGTTTTTCTAGTTCTTCAGAGATTTTTGTGGCTTTTCCTTGTAGCAAGCTTATCTTTTCAGTATATTCCACGAATTTCTGACACCAGAGTGTTCCAGCAAGATGGTAACAGTATAACACAGCTGAATTATAACATCTCTGCTTTTACTTGTCTGTATATCAGAGGTTGCTCTACCTCCTTTTTGATTAAACCTCTCATTGGGAACTCATGCTCAGGTGGTCATCCAACAGGACCCCAAATTTCCTCCAGTGTCTCTTTGCTTTAGCAGTGTCCCGTCTTCTTCTGTCCATTCTTTGTTCCAAGACATACAGTAGTACATCTGGCCATATCAAAATATGAGGTTTTATGTCCACCTTACTGAGCACAGCAGAACCCTCTGTGCATGTCCCCTTCATTTAATTTGTGCTACTTCTCTCAGTGTAACTAATTTGGGCTATCACCGCCATTTCATGTTACACAAAATCAGCATGCAACTTTCGCAAGAATGGGCAGCAGGATCCTTTGAGATTAAACCTAAAATCACCCATTTGAGGTGAAAAAAAGTCAAAGTGTACATGGGGTGGCATGGAGAATGTGTACTTTCTCTTTCTCTGCAGAAGGGAAACTTAATGGCGTATTCTTAGTGGTCAGTGGACATTGGCTGGTGATTTTCTGTGTTCCCTTTATGGCTTTGTAAGGTAGGAGCCTAGAATTAACAGGGATTTGAAATGCAAAGTAAGATTTTTCCCTTTACATTTCAACTCCTTCAGGTTCTGTGGGACTCAGCTGGTGAGTTTTATGGCTAAAAAAGGCAGACAGGAGAAAGCAGCTAACTACGGATGCTTTTAAATCCCAGCCTGAGAAGTTTTCTCTCCACTGAAGATCTGTATCTGTAATAAATTTAATGCATGTCAACACTTCGGAAATTTCATGTTTAATCTAATCCAATCTTAAAAGACAGTAAAATATTTGGCTGTAGATTTTTGGATCCAGCTCGTGTCACTTGCAACACGTTCTGTATTTTTTGTTGAAGTCTTTATCCTTTTCTCAAAAACAAAAAAGAAAGAAATTGTTGGGATGGGGACGAACAAGCAGTGTAACCAGAACTTCAAAAAAGTGTAAAAGATCTAAAATTCCACCTGCAGCTCCATGCTCAGAGAGGATAAATAGCCAGATACACACACACGCGCACACAAACTCCATTTTTCTTTGATGTCCCTAATACAAATGACGACCAAGGGCTGTCGTGCTTATTTTTACGAAATAAACGTGAAATCAGAGCCCAAGGCGGATGTATTACCGACTAGTGATTTCCTATTGTGTTCACTGAAGCTACAAGGAGCAAGATAACAAGAAAGGAATAAAATCCAGGTTGTAATACAAGCCTGAACAGCATATTGATGCCAGTAGGAGTATATTTTTCTGCTCTTCTGTTATTTAAATATATATGAAATGGGTAGGTTAGTCACTGATTTCACAGAAAAGCAGTGAGCACTGTCTGGCTCCACGTGGTTGTCCAAGCCAAGGGCTCTTGATGGAGGTGACATCCCCCTGCTCTCCAGCCACATCTGTGCTCCAGCTTCCACACCAGTCTCCCCTTTCACTATTTGTCACGCTGCCCACGCTGTAAGGCAGATCACAGACAAACCCTCTGCACCAAAAAAATCCATCCCTCCCCCCAAAACAAACCAAAACATCACGTCTCCCCTGCGCCCAGCCAGGGTTTTTACAAATTCGCTTTCTCTGACCTGGTGCTCAGATGTATCTCTCTCTTTGCTTTTTTGCCATGGTGAGGAGCTAACATCCTCCCTGTTGGAGGAACACTGAGAGCAGGTGCCTCTTTGATGCCATCTTTGCAAAGACCACGTGGAAGAGGTTGGATTCTGCACAGGACTGGACTGCTTTAGTTGTCCCCATCCATCCCACGTTGTCAAGCCATCCAAGAGGTTTCTCTGGGTATGTCTGCAACATGCTCGGGGTGAACAGCCACGAGGCTCACACAGACAGCATGAGAGGATGACTGGCAGGATAGCCAAGCCCCAAGACAATGTATGAGCAACCAGTGGCAGCTAGGACAGCATCTCCTGTGCCAGCTGGAGCCTCCAGAGAAGGGCAATGAAGCTGGTGAGGGGTCTTGAGAACAAGTCTTCTGAGGAGCAGCTGAGGCAACTGGTGTTGTTTAGTCCGGAGAAAAGGAGGCTGAGGTTGATGGTTGGACTCAATGATCTGAAAGGTCACTTCCAACCTAGACAATTCTATGATTCCGGCTGGTTTGGCCCCAGTCTGAGCTCTCTGGTGCAGAGCTGTGACACACGGTACAGACACATCTCTGGGTCTCTGCTGTTCTTCAGATTTATTTAACAAGTCCTGCTCTTTCTGGGCAGCCTGTCTCTGATGTCTGCTCTGACAGATGTTCTCCTGCTTTCCTCTTGCTGAAATACACACAGCTCCCACAAACCATGCTGACATCCTTCCTTTACACAAGGTCCTTAATTTGCCCAGTCCACAAACTCGAAGGGGCATACCTTTAAGTGTTAATTTCATCAAGGACTCTAGTTATGTGCTGTATTCTTAAGCAAGAAATATGGTTGTCTCATGCATCACCTTAGATCAGCTTTCGCCCCACTGCCCATATTCTGCTCTTCCTCAGCCTTTTTTTCACCATCATCAGCTGCACTTCTTTGTAGTATCTTCTCCAGCTTCTTCCCACAAAAGAGCTGATGAACAAGTTGCTTTCTCTGCATTGTGCAGAGCAGACATATTTCACAGCAGACCTTGCTGCAGCCAACAAAGGCTCTGGAGAGACCCAGGTCTTAAGGTTTCTCCAGGAGACTCAGCTCGCTTTGAGAAAGCAGCCTTTAGCAGCCAGACAGAAGCACATTGGTCTTTCTGCAGCTGACATAAACTGGAGACGTTTATACTGCTGTGTTGTGTGTCCTGGCTGATTCAGAAGAAATGTAAAAACACCTGGATGACCTTTTAGTCATTGAGTGGTCTAGAACCAACTGTTGTGAAAATCAGACATTCTTGTTAAAACATGCTGCACTTGCACTCGTGTCTTTATGTCAGGAGCCATTTCCCATGGAGAAGTAGTGTTGGGGAGCTTTTTGCAAGAGCAGTCTGTGGCTGAGACCTTTCCCTGCAGAGTTTTGGAAGCAGAATTAATCTGCTGGGAACCGACACAGCATTTCTGCCATGAGAAAGATTTTCTGTACATTTTTGTGGGAGACAAGTACATGGTGGGAGACAGGAACGGGAAGAGTCATGAGCACCTTAAGGAGCTTGAGATGAAGCTTAACACTGCCTGCAATGTTCTGGGGGGAGCTTCACTGCTGGGGAAGGGAGAGCGGGTGCTAGCAGCCTAAACTGTACCGCAGTCCCTTCCCAAAATCCTTGCTGGAGTATCTGTTTACTTATTGAAGCTCTTATGGTTGCAAACGGTGACTCAGGTTTCTCATGAGTATATATCAGCAAAAGTAAAAAGAGCTTTTTAGCTTAGAGTTAAAAGTTTGGGAACAGCTGAGTTTGTGAAGCTCTGACCCTGCCGTGACGTGGATCCCCACTGTCAGAAGTCACGGTGTACATTTAGAGGCACCAACCGTTCACTGCAGTAAGAGCTACTCTAACAAAGGGAACAGTCCCCCAAGAGAATCAAATTCTTGAAAGAAATCCCCCAAGTTTTCAACAAATTCTCTCTATGATCACTGGATCCCAAGACATACCCGGGCATTTGTGTTTATTACAGTGCAGGAAGACAGAAAAAAGCAAGTGGTCACTACAGTTGCAGATTTTGTAGTCTGGAACTATTGGCTGATTTGTACCAGCTGGTCATATAATATTCCATATAGTACTATATTAACATTTACTATATTATATATGATATGTACTACATACTGTATTAATGGCTGATTATGTATTATATTATTAAAATAACAGTGGCTCCTTAGAGCCATTTCCATAAGCTGGAGCTTCTTATGGTCTTGAGAGATCATTCTGCAGCTAGAAATAGCTGAAGTACAAAGACCTAGGTATCCCCAACCTTTGATTAGCTGGGTTACCCAAGCATTATCTTGACAAATTGCATTCCCTCCCACAGATCAGGGTTATGTGAGTTAAGCTGACTGTCTGGCTGTTCCTTTTTCTTTTTCTTTTTTTTTGCCACTGTAAGTTTGAAAAAAAAAAAAACCTGGTACATGCTGTCCAGAATATGGTCCCAACAAGAACAATTCCAAACACTATCTCCATCTGAGGTGAAAGAGAACTTACAGGATGAGTTCTTCCATGCTATTTTGAACACACATCTGTTTATGGTAATACTCATTAACTACTATTGAAAATTTTATTTGAAGAATACTGAGTTACAAATACTACGCAGGAAAAGAACAGTCATCAGGTACACGAGCAATGTTTTAATGGCTAAATGTTTTTTCTACATTAAAATCAAAGTAAGATCAATATCTGAGAGCCAAGGATGCTAGATTATGTCAGTGTTTTCTGACCATTCTAGTAAATCTTAATGTTGAGTTCCTGAGTAAGTGGGGCAGAAATCCATAAAGTGAGTTTCTGTGGGGGGAAAAAAAAGAAAAAGACACAAAATTAATGAACAACTTTATGTTAACTTAAGAAAGACCAGCTCAAAACAGAGAACAAGAAGGGAAACTTGAGCTTAGGCCTTCATAATTCCCTTAACCTCATCTGGTAGGCAAGACTGACTTGGTGGCAGTATTCATCTTTCTACTGCAGTATCCAATTCAACATCCCTTTTAGAAATTCAGGAACAGTTTAAAACTAGTTAATAACATGAATTAAATATGAAATTATAAATACAATACCTGTCCTGCTCTGCCTCAGTTCAATGTTAAATTTGATGTATTTTATGCTGCTCGCATGATTTCCATTTTCAGTATTCACCAGTTTTATCTTTAGGTTTCAGAATTAATAAACTCTTAAAATGCATAATACCCATTCACACCTCATAGCTATTTCTTTGCCCACCCACAAATTCATGTTAACATCACTCTAACAGCCTATGCTTAGATCACTTCTTCAAAGTATGTAATATTTTCATCTTTCATCAGAAACAGTTCCCTGCCGCTACTTAGTAAACAGGAATTCCACTTCTTGAATAATTTGCCTTTTATTCAAATACAGGGCCAGATCCAGACAAAAAATACTACAGCCCCATCCAAACATGAACCCAAAAGTGCCAGGCAACCAGAAAGGCTGCTCCAGACTGCACGACTCTACGGACATTGGGAAGTACGGACGTTGGGAACCTCCCTGCACTTCCCAGCAGAGGATGCAAGTGGAAGAAAAAGGAGAAGCTTCCTATGCCCAGGTCATTTTGTTGCCTGGTCAACAGAAGTGCTCTTCCAACATCCCTGCTGCAGTTTCAATACAGTTCCTGTGGCTCTTAGGGCACGATACTCCAGGAGGAAAAAATAGATGAAAGACTCCTAATAATAGGAAGATTCTGCGATACTACAAATGTCAGATTAGGGCAGCGCTGCATGAATCAGAGGGAAAAAGGTGGCTTATTACTAAGCAAACTGCTTCTATTTATATACAAATAACTATGTCTCAATTATGCACTTAAGCACTGCTTTTAGGCAAATTTGCTTTCTGTAAAGCAAAAGCAATATGGTAGAAGTTACTTTCTACTATGTCCCTTCAAACAGTACAGTCTTTGTGCTTGTTAAACTATTATACAGTATGTAATCTCATTAAGCCTGTGAGAAAGTGGCAAATTTGCCCTTTGGATTTTGTTATTTTTTTAATTACATGGATTGTAAGTTTTCAAGCTCTAAACTCAAGCTGCTAGTGCTTTTTTTTTTTTTTAATAGAGAGTCAAACATGAAAGGATTCTAGATAATGGCATTACAACATCTGTATCGGGACGGTGGGAGAGGTTTGACTGAATTTCTTAGAATTGTGAGAGGAAAAATAATGTAATTTTTGTGCAGTTTTGGACTTTCCCTACTACGGCAGCTTCGTGTTTTTTCCTCTGTTATTTGAAGTAGTTCTTAAGTCACCGAGGTCATCTTTTGCACTTAAATGAAATTTTAAATGATACTTTTGTGACAAGCTTTTAAGTCTGTCTTAATCATCTTTTTATGTGCTGCTGTTAGTATGCAGTTATCTCTTGGATTTCTGTGATTGGTGCCTTCAAGCACATCTCAATGGAGTGTTTTCTTTACCCTGCCACATTTATGTTGCTTTCAGCTTGCTTAGAGGCAGTTTGGCTGTTAAGCAATTTCTTCCCTTGAGGCAATACTGATTACACTTATTTATGACATCGTCTCTGAAAGTGAGTTTTTTACGATTCTCCAGGGCAGAAATTTATTCTCAGCAATTTTCTTCCTTTACAGATTCCGTCAATAAAATAAATGTTAGAACCAGGTGCATATAATGGGGATCACACTTTGGTTACAAATAAACTTAAATCATTTAGCCAAGTGGGTAGAGTAACATGAGATGTGACATCAATTGCCTGTTGCCTCAGCTACCTTTGATTGAACGATGAGTTAGTGGCATCTTATAGTGTTAGCACTGGGAGCTCCCTAGATGCAGACCAGTGCTGAGATGTGAGTACCACATCTCATACAAAGTGTGCAAGACCCATTTCAGCCTGGTGGCTGGTGACAGATACGGGACAAGTGACCAGAGCAAAGGTAGTTTACTCAGTGTTGCTCCTTTTGTCTGTTCTCCTGTGGAAAAGGATATTGGGACCACAGAGGCTGTTGCAGCTGTTTATCAAGGATATCTGTCCCCTCTGGGGTGTCTCCATGTTGGTACTAGGGAGCACTGAGCAATCAAGTCATGCATTTTGATCTGGGACACCGAGGTTGGACACTTTAAGATGCTGAAACTGTTGTCTCACTGTAGTGATAGTTTCCTTAGGAACACAATAGTAGAGCAGAGGTTTGCCCTGCCCTCCTCTGAAGACAGGGAGACACTCATTAGAGCCAGCTATGCTGTAATCTTTTTTGGCCACTAAATAATTGTGAGAAAAGACCTCCACCACTTCTTTTCAGCAGCTGATAAATAACTTTGACAAGTTTTCTCATTTTATCAGAATGATAATAATGCCTATAAAACTGCTAACATTCCTCCCAGTTTGTGGAGCTCTATCTTCTTTTCATTATTTCGTTAGTTTAAAAACTTGTATTAGTGGCAGACATTAAGTAAAAGACAGCATATGTGTAATACCAAAGATTAAAGTTTCCTAAAAAAGCTCTTGATTTTGCTTTTTTTTTTTTCGTGTAAAACTCAGACTGTTGTATCAATAATTGGTGTCTGGTTATACTTGGAAATGTAAATGGATGTGGATGAGAAACTGTTGACTATCCCCTTTTCCTAAGGTTTTTCATAACTGCTCAGTGCAGCTCTTACCCCACTCAGCTCATAAGAGAAAGTATCTCCATGGATGGCTCTTCCATTCAGAGCAACAGCATGAGGTCTCAGACTCAGGCCAAGAATCGTAATTTCGTTGTACTTCAGAGTGTCAGCTCCTCGGTAGCCATTTTTAAGAATTTCTGTCTTCAGGTTTCCCTGGAAAAAGCCACAGAAAAAAAATTTAGGACCACGACAATTCTTTAAAGGTGACATGCTTCATATTGTTACTGTTGTGGTCTCATCTTTGTCAGTGAACATATAGAATGTCTTCCAATGTAGACATTAAAGTCTGAGATCATAAAGGAAAAACAACAGTCATATTAATTTTCACATAAGAAAGGTTTCATGTATGATTATAAACTAACAAAGACACAACATTCATTTGGAATCCTCTTGGGCATGTTTTTTCTACTTATAATCAATGCAAATTTGGTTCTTGTACCTATTTACAGGGTACAGTGGCATATGCAAAGCCAAAATCCAGATTCGGAGATTCAATTAGTGACCTTAAGGCAGATTTAATTAACATCCAAAACTAACTGCTTTAAACCATTAGCATCTTCCACAAACATTAGCTGCTAGATATTTTGCCCCTGTTTTATATCCCACATCTCCCCAACTCTTGCTAGAAATCTCTGTTATATATGTCCCAGCTTTAAGGACACTGAAGGAACACCATATGTCCACAGAGCTTTGTTAGTTGTACTTCTTATTTACTATATATTCTGTATTTGGGGACGTACCAAGAGGACATACAAAGTCATTAAACAAATTCATTTGGATCACCAGTGACAGTAATTTCCCATACAAGCAATGAAGAGGAATCATTGCATTTGTTATGTGATCAAAGTTGTTAAGGAAATAAAGATGAATTACACTGCTCAGGAGATGATGAATTGCTATGCAATCAGACTTTTTAAAAATATGCCAAGGAGAAACCCATGATGGAACCTTTTGCGTAAATTAGCTTATGTTATTTCAATGGTGCATGGTAGGAGGGGAGCAGAAGGTAGATCACAGTATTTGTAAGTTAGGGCTGTGCTTAGACGTCTTATTTCAGGCATCCACACTAAAAATAAGTGCTAATCCCCAGCACACTGATTTAAACTGCCTAAATAAGGAATGTTGGCTATTATGGAGCAAATGGGGAGATGCATCTAAAAGCCTCTGGAGAATTTGTTAGGGTACATATATGTGGTGTCTTTTCACCATTGGCAGAGCTCCAGCATAGAGGGAGGTTCGGCATAGAGAGACCACCTCCCTACGGTCATTTATTGCTCTCTCAGGTGTGGCTAAGCAGGAGAGCTAACTCAAGGTGGCCACATAGATCCAAGTAAACTCAGTGTGATGTTGAACTCAGTGATCACAACTGTATTAATAAATAAGGTTGCAATCAAGCTCTGAGGCTCTGAGCCAGGACTCTGCAGCAGACACCATTGTCTCTCTGACCAAGGTCTAGAACTGAAGGTCTTGGGGAGACAGGGAGGTGACCGTCCATGGAACGAATGACCCTTTCCTCCCCAAGCATCTAGTGGTTAAAGCAATTGCAAAGGAAAGCCCTGAGTTCTCGTCAGGGGGAGGGAACTTATGGATATCACTTAAAGCCCCATAAATGCAAAACAAAAAGAAGATCAGAGACCAGAAGCCAGAACTTCCTCCTGCACTTCTGAGCAGCAGAGTCATGATTCTTCTTTCTAACTTCACCTTTTCCCCCACACACACATTTTCCCCCTGAAAATTGGACCAGTTTTAGGAGGAACTTGCTTTCAGACTATTCAGTTACCTAGTGGCTAGCATACCCTTTCAGAAGCTCCTGTTTCCTTGGGCAAACCTTCTCGTCACCATCCCTTTAGTGTAGTCTGGACTCGGTACAGTCTGAACCCCTCTCCCTCTGCCTTGTCTGACACCTCTGGGGACAGAGACAGAGTTTATGGTGTTCTCTGCTCATCCCTGAGGTACAGCAGATCTTATATATCTGGCTTATCTATTTTTCTAGACTGGTAGGCTTAATATATGGGGTACTTTGACTTGGGGCACTTTAACTTAGGTCACTTAGCCATTACACTTGTCAAAATGGAGGTGTCAAGTGGATTAAAATACCAACCGCAGTGAGACAGTACCAGAGAGCAGGCCGCCTGAATCATTCTCTGAGACTTAAGTGCCTCCGCTAGTCTTGAATTCTTCTTTGTACTTCTGGGTTCTTTAAATAAAAATATAAGTGAGAGTGTCTAATCCTCTAGCTGTTACTTGTGCAACACTCTGTGCTGGGTTCAGAGTAAATGCTGTGATGTCAGACCTTATCAGTAAATCTTCTAGGGAACAAAACTTGTGTGTTCTCCTAAAACTAGGTGTGATTAAATTATTCATCCACAATTTTTTAAGAATATAGAAATATGCAACAAATACCAAGACTTTCATACTTTTCTCATACCTCTACAATTTGCTATTTGAGATGGATTGTTTCCTTTATAAACACATAATAAAAAAGTGACATTAGAGATTATTGGAATGCAGATAGGGACTTCAGTCATGGATTTACAGGCAGAAGTCAAATATGAGCAATGAGAAATGGAAGTGCCAGTGAATCAACAACCTAATTTGCACAGATCAGAATTTAATATAAAACTGGATATTGTTTTTCTGTAGCCTCCCTGAAATAAATTACTATACACAGACTACAGAAAGTCAAAGTGATTTTTCTTCCTTTTTGCTGTTGAAATACCCTTTTTTTGAAGAAGAAATTTTTTTTCTTGTTAAATCAAGAAAAAATATTAAAAATTAAATTTAAACTGTAGACATGTGTTATTATTTCCAGGAAAATATCTTACGAATATACAAGACTACATAATAAAACCCAGTGGCTTACCCTGGCTTGTGCTTGCTCCTAGAAGATACACATTCTAAGAGCAATATCACAATAGGAGTTAACATGATGTTATTCTTTTGAATATTTTCTGTAGACTACTTTGGGGCTTTTAGGAATACATGGCATGAAAATCATAGAATCATAGAATCGTTTTGGTTGGAAAAGACCTTTAAGATCATCAAGTCCAACCATAAACCTAGCACAGCCAAGTCCACCACTAAATCATGACCTTAAGTGCCGCGTCTGCATGTCTTTTAAATACCTCCAGGGTTGGTGACACCACCACTTCCCTGGGCAGCCTGTTTTAATGCTTGACAACCCTTTAGGTGAAGAAATTTTTCCTAACATCCATTCTAAACCTCCTCTGGCACAACTTGAGGCCGTTTCCTCTCATCCTATCACTTCTAACTTGTGAAAAGAGACCAACACCCACTTCTCTACAGCCTCCTTTCAGGTAGTTGTAGAGCACAATAAGGTCTCCCCTCAGCCTCCTTTTCTCCAGACTAAACAACCACAGTTGCCTCAGCTGCTCCTCATAATACTTGTTCTCCAGACCCCTCACCAGCTTCGTTGCCCTTCTCTGGACCCGCTCCAGCACCTCAATGTCTTTCTTGTAGTGAGGGGCCCAAAACTGGACACAGTATTCGAGGTGCAGCCTCACCAGTGCCGAGTACAGGGGGACAATCACTTCCCTACTCCTGCTGGCCACACAATGTCTGATACAGGCCAGGATGCTGTTGTCCTTCTTGGCCACCTGGGCACACTGCTGGCTCATATTCAGCCGGCTGTTGACCAAAACAATGCAACTGTCTACGTAAAACATCCTGTTTCTTACCAAATGCTAGAACTGTAGACAAAAACATGACCTGCATAGGTTATTGAAGGTTAAGGTTTTTTACATAACTCCCACAACTTACTATCATATACTTAATGAGCTTCTAGTAGATTTATTTTATAGTATTTTTCTCTGTTGGGTTTTTCTATTGATCTTTCTCGGGACATGTCTGCGCAGAAGTGAGAGCTGTGTGAAAGGCATTAGTGCACTGACCCTGAGCTAATCTATTCCTGCGCCGCGTGGAGCATCTGATCAGCACGGTGGGTTGCCGGTAGCGTGCTGAATCACTCCGTGGGAGATCGACCACGGGAGTAATCTCCATGCTGTCAGACAGGGAAATGCAAGCTAAAGAAGTGAGACTACATAATTCTCTGGTCCGCAAACTAGAAACTTCAAATGACCAAAGTCAAAAAGTTGCTGGGATATCCTGAAGAGAGGAATGTAGCCTTCTCCCACTCATCAGACTGAAAATGTTCCCAGGAGGAAGACAAGGAAAAGGTCCCTCGTCCCCAGAAGCTGCAACTCAGGGGGAAAAAAAAAATCTGAGCTGAAAAAGTGGATTTTCAGATTCACAATACAGCAGGGACATTAACGATATGTCACTATGATACTCAATGAAGCAAACAGAACTGCAGCATCATAGTTGGATTATTTTGTAGCTGCCTGCAAATTGAAACATTCGATAGTTTACCAGGTTTAAAGGCTGAGCTATTAGAAAAAAGCTTTCCAGAGAAAAGTTAGACATCAGCACCTTACAATGGCTGCACACAAAAATAGCTATCTGTATGTACGTAGGTACCTTGTATGTTGCTACTTACTTTGCTGAATGTATATTTAGCCAAGAAGTAGTTCTCCTTTTCAATAGTATCTGTCAAAACACAGAGCAAGGAAGATTGGTATCAAAACAAGGAGCAAAATCCATAAGCAGTTCACATTAATTGTAGTGAGCGGCTAACATTGGACTAAGGTGATTTGTAGGCTATTTAATATCTTCCTCTAGTCTTCTAGGGTGATCTCAGGGGAACACGGCATGAGTGATTGCCCTCTCTAGCAGACCAGCTGTTCCCAGTGTCACACCTTTCTCATACCAAAACGCTGACTTCAAGAGCAATCTGCGTTTCACATCTCTAACATTCAACTTCGGGTGAGTTCTCCAGCTATTTCTAGCAGGAGTCAGTGCCATTATACCGCTGAAAAGGTGGCCTGAGGAGAGCCCTGTATACAGACACCGCTTCACAGCAGGGGACCAGGCTTACCGATTGAATCACCATCATCCCAGAAGAGAGACCCAGAAGCTTCTCCTTGTTCATCCAGGGCAATAATGAGCCCAAATGGGTTCAGACGGCTGTTGAAAAAACATGTTGAGAAGCGTCGGTACAAACCTGTGGGCACTGTCCCTTCCAAGTTATTTAACAAAAACTTCTGAACACAATTATCTCTAATTTTAAGGTTACAAAAAAGGCCACAAGAGAAGAATCACAACCATGCTTACCAAAAGGGCTCCTGAAATGATGACAAAACCTTTGCCTTGCCTTGTCCCACTGATGTGTAAAATTCCCACCTTTTGAGTGCTCGTGTGGACAAGTTTCCCCCTCCTTTAGTGGCCTTAATGTATGATAACTGCACAGCCTGGGAGGCAACTAGTCGCCACTGCTACCTTGCTATGGTTTCGATTGGTTGCTGCACAGTGCTTTTCCCTTCCTTCCCTACTCACATTAGCTTCTGAGCATGGTTCAGGCTTGAGACCAGTATATTACCTATTGGCATAGGGAAATAATTTTCCTCAAAAGAGATTTGAGCTTTTCCACCTTGCCCATTGCATTTGATAAATTCATCCAAGGAGAAGTTTTGCATTTTCCCCTTGCATATGTTTATTTTGAATGACTGACAGCAGGTCAGCGTGGCAGCAAGAGCTGCAAAAGCTTTTCTGAGCATAACCACGGAGCCAGGAGTAGGTTTCAGCTGCGCAAACGATAACGTGGGTCATCTCTGGGGTGACTTCCCCTAATGCAATGGAGCGAATAGTAGGATAAAAATACCGAGCTTATCGCCTGGGATGGCAGCTGGGAGCTGCAGATAGCCTCTCTTCTGCACTTTCTTTTGATTGCCTTTTTGGCTGTCTGTGGGTCTGACCCGCACCGTGGTTGTTTGGTGACAAACACAGATGACATTACCTCTTAGTTGTGGTCGTGGCTGGTGCCTGTTCTGGCAGGATGTAGCCTCCACGGATGAACAGAGGGATCATGCTTAATGGGGCAGACACGGTAGCATATTTCTTGGTCCAGGTGCTTGGCACTTTATTACCCTATCGCAAAAATTAATGCCGTTAAAAAAACACAAATCCAGGCACTATACATTGTGCCAATATACTACTGAAAGAGACCAAGGGGTACATTTTCATCTCAATCACATCAGTGAAAATCCAAACAAAAAAGCAGATTTCAGGGGTATTATTCCAGTTCCTTTTTTAACATGAAAGAGGATCTAGCCCCTGCAGTTATGCATATGCATGAGATAGAAGGATCATGAATGAAAGACAGCAAATCGTCTTTAAAAATGGTATCATTATTCCATATGCTGTAGGAAAAAAAAATATCCCTCATCAGGACTCAAAGCAAAAAGCAAAAGAAACTTTTGCTTCCTCTTTTTATGCATATGGAGCCTGTCACATTTCAGTTTAAGGTAAGTGATTCATAATCATTTGGGAATGTAAACTGTAGATTTTCTTCTCTTTTAAGGACAAGTATTCCCCTTTCAAAAGGTAATTACAGCATTCAATGAGTGAAATTCATGTATGTGTAGACAACCAGCATTAAGTTCTCTCCATCACTCCTTTCTGGTTTAATGCCTCAAAATCAGGTGTAGGCGAGGACAGATAACAGGAAGGCTTTGCTCTTGCCCTCAGTAAATGGTCATTACAAGTTATGGTAAGTACCCAACCTTGATTTTGGATAAGCGCCATCTGCATGGCACGTGTGTGCCAAATGCTGGGAGCTGACCTTTGCTAATGCCGGAGACATGCCCTGTAGGCAGGGCAAGGGACACCGGGGTGGCCGTCTGCATGACCAGCCAAGGAAGGGGGCCCCAGGGGGAAGCCACAACAAGGAGAGCAGAACGGAACGCTCGACCCCGCAGCGCTGCAGTCTTATGAAAATAGAAAGGGGAAAGCGCTGGATGAACATCCATCTGAGGACACCAGCCAAATGCTGAAAATGACCAAACTTCTTTAAAAATAAGTCTAAATTTCCTTTGAGAGCATTTCTGTCCTGCCTGCTCCTCTGCGAGTCTCGCTCAGGGTAGTTAACAACAGCCTGATGCTCCTGAGCTCACATTTCCGATAGCTCTCAGCATCAGCCTAACTACTCCTCCTGAAGCCAACGCTGGTCTCATCCTGCAGATTGCAGCAGAGCCTAGTTAGGTTGAAACTGAGCGCTTTTGGAAATGCAGTACTGGGGATGGTGTTCAAAAGGTCAACGCTTGTAGTCCCTGAAACTAGAAGAGGCCGGCATTTTCCAAGGTGCAAATTGTTCTGCATCTCTTGGAAGCATCTTTCAGAGGGTTGCCTCACCCTACTCTCTAAATATGCCTTCTGTCAAAAGTGAGGCATGTGCAAAACTGCATGCACAAAATGGTTTGCAGCATGTTCTTGAGAGTATGACTCAGGTTTCTGTCTCTGTTTCTGTGCAGGGAAGTGTATCAGTAAAAGATTTAAAACATGCAATAAGGGGAGTGAGGAGGGGAAGAAAGAAATCTTGACAGTTTCATTAATTTCTAGGCTTCTCTCGAAAACACAGTTCTCTGTGACTTAGAGCTCTACAAACCAAAATAGAAAATAAAATGCTACTGAAAGCTGTGTAATTTACTCTCCCAGCTAGGCTGGAGTCGACTTTTTGTGCTCTAGTTTTCTTAAACACAGATGCTGAGGTAAAAATACTGCTGAACATAGCTAAAAGTTATTTTGCTGGAATTGTGCCATTTCAAATTATGTGAAAAATGTAAGAAACGAAAAATTAAAAATACATACGGTATAGTAGTCGTACCAACATGCTTCAGGGAAGTATACATCCACAGATCTTGCTCCCTGTAATTGTTATAAAGTGATTAAATTCTTTTTTCTTTTTGCATTTCTGATATTACATTAGCTTTATTATATTTGCGCATGGAGAGATGTATGCTGAATATTCTAATAACATCAAATCTTGGATATTATGGCTGAGTTATTATAATAGCAGTGGACTAGTGCTGGCTAGTCTATAACGCTAAACAGACGAGTCTATCCTATTTGGGGTTTTTTACTGCCATTCTGTGGGATGAGTCAATGTTATATGATTATTTCGGTCTAGTACATAGCTCTACGTCTTGTAAATGTAATGGGCCTGGGTGAACTCCTCTAATGTCTGAGCAATCCCAGTGAGGTCTACGGCAGCCTTTGCAAGACAGGACTTCACATCTGATGACAGAGTGGGTGGACACCACTGCTCAGTGCCTCTTGCACCATTCCTCTTGCAGAAACAGTCAGAGAGTAGGGTCTGACAAGGAGGGTACGCAGCTATATGTTTTCTTGGCAAAAATTTAAAGTTGCAGATAAATAATAATAAATAATTTGCTGCTAATTGCACAATTGCTGTACTTTGTTTTGCAACATGCGTTGCATCATATTGCTGCGGGGATGAAACCACGCTAAAGGCACTTTGAATTAGTAACTCCGGGAAAAGCTGGAATCAAAACGTACTTCCTTTTTTGTCTCAAATTGTTCATTCTCACAAACAGATTAATTTTGATTCTCAACATAGATGTCTGCCCCTTCGCAGAATTATGCTTTACCCCCAAGGTCTACCCCAGGGAGCAGGTGGAGCATGAAAAGTAAAGGTTGAAGAAAAGAGTTAAGGCAAAGTTACCATTTTAGGGATTATATATATATATATATAAAAACCAATAGAAGGAGTAAGAAATAACTGATTTATCAAAGTATGCAAAGTTGACATTAGAATACAAGAATTGCTAAGCTGGAAATTTGTCTTGTCCTGCAGCCTGTCTCCACGTTGGGCAGTGCTAGATGTTTCAGGCAAAGTGTCCTAGTGCTGCAGTAAGGAAGGTTGGGGTAGTTCGCTCTGTCTGTTTAGATCTTACTAGCTGCTTAACAAAGAGAGGTAGGCTCAATCTGTAAAGCTCCTTGAAAACTCGAGGGAAAAAACCCTATAAAGTCAAGATGCTCCTCTCTCCATATTTTCTCTGCATTATTATGACAACCCTGGATATTCTGGTCTGCAGAGAAGTGTGTAACCACCATCTGAATCATGACGAGCCTTGTCTTCACGACTCCCTAAAAAACAAGCCAGTGCATAAGGCAGTTCTCCATTTTAATTTTGATGGCTGTCTCACTTGCTCATACCCTAGGACTCAAGGAGTGAAGGGAAAGCTGTCCCTGACCCAAAGGTAAAGCTGTCATAACCCATCTTCTCTAGACAACTGAGTGCCATGCTGCAGTTTGATGCAGTCGCTGCTGGTCTGCGATGCCACGGTGAGGGGCTTACAGCTCACCTCTGCCCCCTGCCCTGCTAGCTGGCACAAGGCTGCCACCCCTCTCCTACTGCAAGACCCAGATGTGTTTCCTCCAAAGCTCTGCTTCCCCCATCAGGCCCCAGGTTCCCAGTGTTACTTTTGTGCTACAGTCCCCAAAAAAACATTAGGAACCCATTTTCTAGACCCCTTGTCATTTTATATATCTGTATAATATTCCCTTTCATTCACTTCTTTGCAGAGGGCTTGTCACCCGCTCTTCCTGGGAACGTTTCTCTCACATCTTTCATCGTCTTGCTGGTCTGACAGCCTGTGAAATCTCTTTGTTAGTCATCAGCTATTAGAAACCCGGGCGAATCTGAAGATGAAGGACTGATGAATGAAGCGCCTCAACGGAGTAAGAACGGTTTTAGATGCAGGAATAAGAATTAAATTCACAGAGGCACAAGGGCTGGTTAAAACAAAGTGACTAACAACAGCCTGTTTATATGTTTGATCATCACCAATGTCTAGAAAATGTATCAGGTATTCTGGCAGCATGCTGATCGCAAACAGCTCTAGAATATGCTACAGGCAAATATTTAGCTCTGCTCATCCATCCACTGGTGCTGTCAGCAGTCAGTGGTGGGGCAAGGAGAGAAACCCGCCCTTGCTCCGGCCAAGCAGCGAGAGCCCTGACCCCAGCGCCCTGTCCAGCACAGCCATAGGATAATGCTGCTTTTTAAAACCTGTCATATTAGCAGCCAACATTGTCATTACCGTTTCCGTAATGACTGTGTGGGCCTGTGATGCTGGGAAACTCCTATCACAGCCCTTGAGATGCTGCAGTTCCAAAACGCTGTGGGTGAGTGGTAACGTGGAAACCAGTCTGCTTTAATATCTGCATGTTTCTTCCTGGCTCGACAATTACTGCTCTGTGTGTGTCCTTGGAGGGAGCTGTCAGCACAATAACAGGAGCACGCGAGGGGCAGCATCCAGCCTGTTTACATCCATTCAGCACTTGGAATAGCAGGGAAATGCTGTGCCCTCCCTTTCATCCTCCCACTTCAAGCACTGGGCAGCTCTGCACTATCTGTCCTGCTCAGAAATGCATTCTGCAAGCTTTGACAGTGGAGGGAAGAAATGGGTGGATATGAGCAAACATGCCCTGAATGTCATCCAATGCCCTAAGCGCAGTTCATTTCTTTTATTCCAGTATGATGGCATTTTTTAATTACAGTACTTGCCTCTTCAAGAACGGGAGCAATCATAAAAGCAGGTCCCCAAAGGAATGCAGTATCTATTCCATGAGTCTGCTGATCGGTGGTAAATCTAGTGTTGAAAGTGAGATATGCAATGTTAATTCACATTTTTATAGAAATTGCAAAATACTTTGGTATTACTTGCTGCAACAAGAAATCTGCTTCCTCAAGACATCCTTCAACATCTCCAAATATTTTTCCTGGCTGAGGGAATGCCAAAAGCTGGACAGAGATTCAGAAATTACAGTAGCACCTACCGTACTGGAGGAGACCAGAATCCTCCCGAAATGCTGGGGATTATTTCTTTTTGGAATAGCGGCAGTGGGAAAACAACTAACTTAATTTCTGTCCAGTGGGTTGAGAGTTCATAGAAGGAGCCAAAGAGCAGGACAGGGGCCAGGACCAGGGGAGGGAGCACAGTGGAATAACACTGTGCTCTAGGGCCTAAAGCATTTGTGAAAATCCTTGGATTTGGCTTCCTGCATCTTGCATAGATTTACATTAGAAATCTTTTGCAGGACAAACACGAAGCAACATTCCTTCATATTGCACTTTTTAGCTGCCTTTCCTGGATGGATGGAAACGTATGGAATTCAGTCCATTTTATTCAATGCATTAAAATTGTTTTGGATTCTGATCATGTTCCCCGGAGTGCTTACAGTCCCTTTCGCCTGGCATCATCTGCCAGCTTGGGAAGAGATCTCTATTCCACCATGCATCAGCTAATGAAAATATTGAATAGCACCTGGCAAACAGGAGAGATCCTCCCCATCTCAGGAACCTCCACTCATCTGGCATAAAATCCTTGAGAATTTAAATAGGCTTTCAATCGTTTGTAAGCTTATCTCTGAGGAAATTCATAATGGATCCTTGTTCCTCATAAGAATGTCATGTGGAGCCCTTCTAAAATCAAGGTACCTTGTACCTCCTGCTTTCTCCTGCTCCTCTGCCCCCTTTCCCATCCAACAGCCCTGCTGCCTTGTCAAAGATGGCAACTGGGTTGGCTTACCATCATTTGTTTTTGACAAATTCGCACTGGCTGTTGCACATTAACATATTACTCACTAAGGTTGTACGAATTACGTGTTTAAAAATGTATTTACTGTATCTGTTTAACTGACTTTGTGGCTGCCCCCATCTAAAGATGGGTTTCTGTTGCATGCTGCCCGGAGCAGAGCGGGTCAGTGTCGGTGTCCTGCTCTGACGCCCTGCCCGCTCAGGGCATAGGCATACACTGCAGCCAGCCCAGACCCAGAGAAATTACCCCAAAGGAGCAAAAGCACCTTGGCAACAACAAGACATCTATTTGGTGCTTAGATTTCTAAAATATTGCAAGTTTAGGGGAGTACATGGAACTCGGGAAAAAAATATTCTTGAAGGCATGCCTCAGGCTCTGACTGAAAGAAACCTCAATATATTCAGAGTTTATTTTCCTGTCAAAAACAGCAGCTCTTTTGGACAAGTAATCTTGGTCATTACTGCATTTTGACATAATACTTTGTAAATATTTAAAGTGGGGTGTGGTTTTTGATGAATTACCTTGCCTTAAAGATTTTGAAATTTAAAACACTAGTTTTTTCTTGTCATCTTAATAGCTTCTCTGTATTTTTAAATTTTGCTGTAATAAAATTATAATACTGATTCAATATACTTTGTTGTGGGAGATTTCAGGAGAAAAAGCTGATCAAGAAATTATGACGAAAGAGAAGTCGATCTTATTTTCACGTGGAAACAAGCGTCTCACCATCTAACTCGGCACTATTTTCTCTTGCAATTATAGCAACCACGGGCACAAATTCAGCAAACAAAGGAAGTTTCCCATTTTGAAAATATAAGCCATTAAGCCATATCTGTGATCTATGAAAGGTGCTTAATATCTTCTACATGCTTCCTATGGTTAGATGCTGGCCTCTCTCCTGTCTTATTTTTCCCCTGTTTAGCCATTAAGCAGAGCTTTCCCTTCCAGTAATGGACAACCACCTCCTGGTCTTTTTGGACAGCTGAGCTGCTGGCGCTTCTGTTTCACTGAGTGAAAGCCTCAGAGGCCCCTAAAATGCTTATAGGAATCTACTGGGATGTTGTTGTTCTTTGTTATTTGAAATGAGCACCTAAAATAATTGAAACGAAATGAAAGATCTGGAACGACCACATGAAATAGCTATTGCTTGGAGACTCCCTGCCCAGGCAGAGTCGTTCTCACGGTGAGCCTTGTGAACTCGTAACAGCTTCACCTGAAAAACGAGTGCAGGTTTTTTAGCTCTCCTTTGTATTTGTTACAAGGGAAAGGTTTGATGTAAAATTCCATCATCCACACATCGAAAATTCTGTCTCAGTTCTTTTTCTCTAAACCGCATATTTCTCCTTCTGTTAGCATCTGGGCCACTTCCTCTTTTTGAGCAGACCCACTAAACCAATGAATACTAATTAGAAATGGTAAGAAATACTGATTAAGTAACAATAATAAACAGAATTAACTAATAATAGTAAGACATACTTTTAAGCCATTTTAGGATCTAGCTATGGCAACATTAGCAAGTGACGTGGCCACTAGGATGGGACCTGGGTAGTGAAACAGTTTGTGCTGATCTCCAGATGCCTACACTCCCTACATGCATTTTAGAGGTTTTATTTCCTAATAATCAAAGTCTGGTCCCACTGACTAAACTCCCATCAATGGCTGGAGCGCATCTTTCAGCTCAGTTTCACCTGACAGAAGTCTCCGCTGGTGCATCTGAGACTGCTCCACAATTCAAATCAAAGCAAATTTGGAAATTTGCTAATGTAGATGTGGCCCAAATAGAGCACAAGTATGCTGGGAACAGTCAGAAAGGCAGCTTTAACATCACTGAAGTAGTTCTGTGTTAGCAGAGATTAGCTAATATTAATGCCAACATGAACTCGGTCATTTCCAATATTAACACAAATCTCATTAAGCGAAAATAGAGCTAAAATAAATACTTGAAATAGCATATAGCCCCTTGTAAGACATGACTACCTATAAAACTCCTCCTTAATGTAACTCAGTTAAATAAGGTAGCAGAGTAGGAAGGGGAAGGATATTGCTTTTAAAACTTATCAGTCAGCCATTACACTGAGTAGTCAAAACAGGTTTTGTGCATATCCTTTCCATACTCGAATGGTCTGCACTTTAGTGTAATCTCAGTTTAATTTGCAAAAAAATGCCTTACCCTTTAACCAAAATGTTTTTAACCTAAAGGGAAAAAGAACATTAAACAGTCCAGGATGTAGCCTGCACCTATGAGACTAAATTGTGCCAGAGCTTCGGGCAGTAGCCTTTCATATGTACTATTTGCACTTCTTTGGCTCAAGTCTTTGCATAAAGCATTCTGAAGTACAAAATTTACCAAAAGCAGGTTAAAAGCTAATTAAGAGATGCTGAGAGGGGAAGCTAAACCTCACTTTGATTCCTGCTTCTTCTAAACTGAAAAAACAAGTTGTTCCAAAAATCTGTGGTCTCATTTTCCGAGGGGTTTTTCAGTCTGTATTTATTAATCTTGGGTTTGCACCTGCTTCTACACTCAGACATCTCTATCTCTGTTTTCTCTGTGCAATTTGTGGACACAGATGTAGGTTTCATACATAGCATGCAGATGCAAGTGCTAAATTGCAAAATGCAAATGCTGTGGATGATTGGAAAACGGAGAGTTGTCTGTATGAGGCCTTCTTGACATTCTGGACCAGAATACAGATTTCATAGATTTAATTCAAATATAGGAAATACAGGTATGCGATTCCTATTTTTAAAATAAAAGAGAACTGCGTATTTGCCTAAGACAAGAAATTTTCAGAATTCTCCTTAGTTGTTTTTTTTCCATTGGAAACAAATATAGGTTATATTTTAATGAAAATCCATTGCGTATATTAAGAGTTATTTTTGTGCATATAGTTTGACCAGATTTCATTGTAAAACTGTTCTTTTTAAGAGGGAGCATGCAGTAATATTACTGTGACTATTCTCAAACAGATATCAACGAGTTTATAATAGCTCAACCACTTTTGTCAGTAAAATATGATAAAAAATAGAGAGTCCAAACTCACTCGTGCATCAGTGACCGTGCCACCGTGTTTCCGTGAACATGAGACTCGTAGAACAAGGTGTATAAGTATGGCAGCAGCGAGTATCTGATCTGAAGCGTAGCACGAGCTATCTTGGCAAACTCCTCTCCGAACACCGCTGGGTCTTGTTCCTGTTAAGGAAAAGCTTTGATTTGTACTGAGCATTATAACCAGGGACTGCAAATTCAACAGAGAACCTGTGTGCAACCTAAGGAGAGCTGTGGCTGACATAATGCTACGAAAGCAAATGTTTAATTAAGAAGCAGCACTGATTTGCGAACTGGAAGATGTATTAAGAGCAACATCCATTATCACCAAACTAATATTCGTATAAAATTTTTCAATGTGAAAAGTTCCAGTGAGTTCAGAGAGATCAGGCTCCACCGCGGTCTATGTGAGCCATCTGCAGCCGCCCCTAACCTCGTGACGGGAGGGGAGCTGGGGTTTCACGCCTGTGCTTGGGAACAGACACCCTGTCTCTAGAAATTAATTTATCCTGGAGATACAAGTCCTCTGGGACAGAGAAGGTGAAACACAGGAAAAAGGGAAGACTGATAATCTGCAAAACAAAGGCAAAAGCATAATTATGTTGGCCAGGCACATAAAGGCAAATCTATTTAAGAGTAAGAGTAAATTCATGGCCCTGCTGAAGCCAACAGGAGTTGCTGAAGTCACTGTGTGCGGTGGGGAAAGCATTTCACTCGTGCAAAGAAACTTGATTTCTCCTCCTGTGCCCACCGTTTTAGGATGCCCCAACCAAGGGGACGCCCACGCATCAGCAGTGCCCTCGCCTCCTCGCTGCCAGCGATGCTCTCCTGGGAGAGCGGGCACACACGCTGGGTCCCACCATCAAGAGGGCAGGTTTAAGCAATCTGTCTACACTCGTTGGCTGCTTCAGGTCTACTTCAAGGCAATCTCGTCTCTCCCTGCAATGGGATGCAGAGCACACAGCCTGGGGCAGTGCTGATAAGGGAAAGGGCTACATCTCCTTTAATTCCTCCTGTCCGACCTTCTCCAGCTCTAAACTGAGTCAGCTAACAAGTCACACGGCTCCCTTCCTCCTTCACAAAATTTTCCCATAATACTCAGTTTTCTCATTAAAATTGAAGAATGTATGATGAATTCCAAGGATAATGAAACATAAAAGGAACAGAAGTAACAAAGCTTTTTATATTATCTAGTGCTTTTCAGACAAGAAAAGTATTAATTAAACCATTTGAAATCCCCAATGGATTAGGCAAAGTGGATATTTAAGATTTGATTTTAACACTAACTTAATATTAATTAAACTCAATATTTAAGTTAAATTTCTCCATTACTATGTTTACATGAGGGTTAGTCACTGGTGATATTCCCTGCTGGCTCTGAGCTCCAGAGCATCCACCCATTATTTCAAAAATTGCACGATATTTTTACCAGTATTCTGACACTGTACAAATATTGCCAAAGTTCACAAAAAAACAGTCAGACTCCTTAGATGATGCTGAGTCACCCAAAATGCCTTGTTCATTTCTTTCAGTGAACACAATGTTTTAAATAGATTTAAGTAATCCAATAAAACCAAACGTATTTTCTGTTACTTTTGCCATTCACTCAACACTCAGTTGCAGCTCCTGTCATGGAGACCCATTGCTTTTTTCCTGCTTATTAAAGTTTGCATATGTGATTAATACCCATTCACCCAGACCAGTCCTTATTTGCATCCCTAAAGGGCCGAGCAAACATATACAGATAAGGTACCTCTAATTTTAGTGGAGAGGTAAATAAAAGATATTTATCAACAGCAGCAGCTAACACCTTGCAGACATTTGTTCTCCTAGAGAGAAATATCTCAGCATATCTCAGGGATTACCATTCCTGACCCTCTTAATGACAGCACTATAGTTTATTAGTCCTGCATTTGCCCAGCTGCTGAATTTCCTGCAGAGACAAAGGTCTTTTTGAGGATGTAAATGTTGCAATATTTTGATGATGCAACTTCAAAGAAAACTGGAGTTTAGCTAACAACCTGAGCTCCAGCTTTGCATGGATCAGTTTACAGAAGAAAAAAACCAGACATTTATTGAACTAGCAGAACCGTTTCATCGCGGTTGCCGATAAACACAGGGTACTTACAAAGGCTACAGGACCTTCAAACTGGTCATAGTTAGAAACTACCTGATACTTCTTTCGATCTGTGACAAGTCTTGAAAGGACTTTATGGTAAGACGAAGCCAGGGCATGGGTCTGAACTGAGACTGCACTTTTTCATCCTTCTCATGGACTCATTGGCCTTTTTCAGACTTTGTTTCTTCTTGGCTGATAATTGCTGTCGCTATCACTGGCTCTCCTTGGAGTTCTCACATGTTTGTCTGGAGTGTCTAGCTGTGACATTTGTCTGAAACTTGTTTTTAAACAGCAAAGATGGTGTATAATGTCCTCTCTTCCCTTCCTGCAATACCTATTACAGTTACAGAAACAAAAATTGAAGTAAACAAGGGAGTAGGAAGATGTGCTGGCACTCACTGGCTCTTAAGTAAAACCTGGGCTTCAGTAGGTAAAAGATGGAGGGGATGAATCTTGCCAACAGCGTGGGAAGACCTTTTTCTGCCATTCAAAGTACACAGCACACATTTCTGCATGGCTTTCGGATGTTACATACTACGTATTTTTCAATGTTTCTATGTCATCTTTATGCTATGGATGGGAAAAATTTATGCTTCACCGCGTAATACCTGCTCTCAGCGTAGCACCTTTTCATCCACCGCTCCAGATTACCCGATAATGGCAGGTTAATTTCTGACAAAATACGAACGACCATGGTTGTTACTGTAATCATAGACTACAGCTTTGTGTAACTTTGTTTACTTACCATATTTCCCTCTGCATTGTGGTTTCTGGAAAATGGATAGAAAGAGCCAAGCTGCATCCAGCGCAAGCAGAGTTCGTAGGTAGTGTTATAGTTAAAGCCACAGATATCAGCACCGATCTAAAGAAAAAAATAAAATCATTGAATAAGTGGTTGTGATTGTGACTGAGGTCCAAAAATGAGAAACGACAGAAGTTTGTTAATAAAAATAATTTTCTGAAAGAGACACCTATTTCTGATGATTTTATAAAAATGCTCCATAATGATACGTATTTTTCCACAATTGCGATTGTACTGGCTCCTAGAGGATTAACGCCACTGTGGAAGATCTGACTGTATTTCAATAATTCTACAGATTCTTCAGCCCGGCTTGCAAAACCAGAAATATATGGAGGGACCTCAGTGGTAGAATACATAATATTAAGAGATTGGTTTTGGATGGCATACAGTGATTTAATCTGAATCTCGCAGTGCTATTTTTGTTTCTCTTCAGCCGTCCAAGATTGATGACATTTAGCTTTTTTTAATCTGTGGTTCCTTATGCTGTGGAGGCCGTTACTGCTGGCCGTCTCAAGCAGCTTATTTCAGAAAACATTTGAGTTAATTTAAAGTGATATTGTGTATGAGCCCGCAACTGCCTCAAGGACATTGGACTTACATAGGGGATACCAAAGAGGTTGAATTCCAGGACTCCAATGATTGACAGGTGCATGTCCCTCCACTGAGAGAAGTTGTCACCCAGCCAGTGACCCCCATGCTTCCCACTGCCAACAAATGTAGACCGACTCAAGACAAACGCTCGCTTTCCAGTTGCCTGCTGGACAACACTGCGAAGAAATGCAACAAAATCATTAAAAATAAGAATGGTAACCAAGAGAGTCATACGATCAACCTGAGCTTTCAGGCACAGTTTTATCTGAAGGGGCGTTATTCGTGAAACAATAATTACTGTGGTCCTGAGTCATGTGAAAATGTGGATGCAAAACTCCAAATAATGGGAAGCTTTACTCAGTGGCCAAAATAAAAACCTAAGATCTATCTGATCCACAAAACAACTTGTTTCAGGTATTTTTAGTCTTCCTAAAAAATAATTTGTGTTTAATTTATTCTCAACAGTGCCTCAAACTGCAAAATTGAAATGTAATTTCCTTTCTATATTAGAACTTCTAATTTAGTGTCCTACAGGTTCCTAAAAAACAGTATAATATGTATTTTTTTTCAATATAGGATTTATTTCGAGATTTGTATTGGCAAATAAAGTTCTAATCAATTAAAAATTTTTAAAAAATCAAAACAATATCTGAACACCTTAAAAAAAGAAATAATCAATATAGAAAGAAAAAAGGTAATAATTCAAAATGTTACTCCATCGTTGTAGTATTTCTTCTGGTTTCCTGTCACTGTTTGATATATGAGGTTTCATTACAGAATTAGTGGCGTAATGAATTTTTCCTTGCCTTTTGAAAATAATTTTGCTGCATCACCGGAAAAATCAAGGAAGTGCAATATGCCTTATTAACAAATCTGTTACAAAATTCCTCAACATAGGATAATCTCTGTATGTAATTACATATTGCACTATTATATATTGCAGAAACTCAAATTCAGATCTGCTTTAATGTGATTTGGGTAACACAACTTAGATTCTCTGGGAAATCCTAGCGTGAAATATTAATCATGTTGCTCACCATTCACCTCCTTCTCCCTTTCCTTAATGAGATTTGATCAAGAGCTCTTTCATCCGTACTCGTATTGGCCAATATTTGGTATTGTTTCTGTAACAGCGCAGAGCCTTTAAAATGGTTCAGCAGTTGTTTCTGAAGCAAAAAATCATGCAAGGCTAAATATATTAACCTCATGGGCCATATGCAGCAAGAGGTGCAATTCTTGAACCATGCGAGACCTGCTGGTTATGGGTTGTAGGTGCTCTGCTGGGCCAAATAACTACAGAAGACCCCATGTGCTTTGTATAATGGCATCTTGGAGCCATTTCATGGATGTCCTTATCATGAGTCCTCTCTGGTTGTGCAGCACAATTTTTAGGCTCCATTTGCAAATGCAGGTGCTAATGAGGGCAACATCACATCAACTCAACTATGACCCAGAGTTGCATAAACAATTTGCAACAATTAATTCATTGAATAAATTTCAGTCTATTACAAACCATTACCGAACAGGTCCTAATGTTGTCAAATGTATTTGTTGATTGAAATTATTTACAGAATATCACGTGCAAATAACTCTTGGCGTTAAGCTATGCACAAGCTGATTGCTGCTAGTTCATGTATCCAAATTCAAGCCATTTGACATGGGTCAGATGACACATTTCCTATTCTCTGGATGCATTAGAATAATTCTTAGAATTTTTTTTATACGATTAATAACTTGTCACTTGTTTTCAGCCAATATCCTGCAATTGATGCTGGTTTGCTAAATATTCCTGACAGTAATTTAATTTAGTATATTATTTGTGAAGAGCGAATGCAGAAAGGGTATACAACCAGCCTTGAAAAGAAATGAGTTTGAGAAACCCGCATGAATATGCATGAAAAATTCTTCACCACAGTTTCCCAACTTTGCAGCGAACCCAACCTCTGCTTATGCTTTTGGCAGTGGTTCTCCAGCCTTGAAAGACTCTACATTTGGCTGAGCAAAATAGGTGTTTCTTTTGGAAGGAGGCCTGGAAGCAAGTGCTGCAGGAATGGGGAAGGTTTACAGCCCTGGGGGAGGCTGCAAGGAGCCATGCCGCAGTAATGGTCCCAGCATCATTGGTCTGGGTGAGCATGGCCAGGACAGCGTGAACGCCAAAAGGACTGGGGGCAGATGTGTCGGCACATGGAGCTTTTCCTGATAAATTCACAGGGTTTGTCTCAGGCAATTGGCTTTGCTGGCACAGAGCCTGAATAAAACTAAGAAAACAGCTCAAGAAGAGAGGCAAATCCAAAGTCTCTGTTCAAAAAGTGTTACCAAGACAGTGTATGGTTACACAGACCAGAGTGTGCAGAAGACAAATCCCGATGGAGAGACCAGTGATGGGAGGATCTTTGCTGAGATTGGGGTGTAGGGGCCCAAAAACCATGCTAAGTCCTATCAGTCCTAGCTGGGCTGCGTGGCCAGCAAGGTCGAGGGTTTGAGGGCTTTCTGCTCCTTCTCTCAAAAGCTGGGCTACTCTTCAGCCAGGCCCACAAGAGCTGGCAAACTGCTTCTGGCTTTTACCCGGTGCTTCCCTTCCCCCAGGCTTGGCGTGTAAAATAGAAGTGCATCAACACCATAAGTAGGCTCACTTAGCCATGTCCTCTGGATGCTATCGCAATACAATTGCTGAAAATGACTGCTAAATACCAAAACAAGCCAGCACAAGGACCCCTGCTTTGGCACTTACATTGAGGTATTAAACTTATCCATGTTTTAGCTCAACCTCTGCCAGAAAAGGCATGATTTGCCCATTTGATTTAATCCAATAGCTAGCTTTCCGCTGTGACTCCAGCTTCACAGCAACAGCCTGCATGTATAAGCTAGCTTTGAGTGCTTCCCAGCTGCAAAATTAGTTTTACATTAGCCGACAGCAACTCTGCCCTCCCGGACCGACTCAGCCCCAAGCCAAAATGCAAAACGCTGCCTGCCAGGAGTGAGAGGCAGCTCCAGAAGCAGCCAGGGGAGCTGCACGGTTCGGATCCTGCACTGACAGTGATAGAAATTCCTCTGCTTGGGCCATGGGAATGAAGGGATGGAAAAATTCCCCTGATGCCACACAAGGCTGCGTCTGCAGCAGCTGCACGTGAGCAGCTTTAGCGGAGGACAGGAACATCTTGCTCTAGTTATACAAAAGCAGCAGCTGAAGAGTTGGGCCCTACGCGCAGATCCTGATTTTAGCTAAGAAAAGTAAAATTGTAAAAGACTCTGTTTCTTCTTCCAAGATACTCTATTGTCAAAACCTCTTACTAAATGTCAAACAGTAAAACGAAGCATGGGGCTGTTTCTTATTAGATACTATTACCAATTTCCCAGGTAGCATCAGCAGCTTTTAAAATGTATTTCAACCACCTGAAATCTGCTTAGAAATACTTGGAAAACTTACTTGAAGGTTGGTTCTGTCTGTGACCAGCCGAAGAGAGAGTGTGTGTTGTAATGATCTCCAAGGTAAGTCTTGGAGTCGGGACACAATGTCTTTTGCGCCAGGGAACGATCAGTAATGGCTGAGAATGATACAAAACATTGTAAAATTATATACATCACAATTCAACTTTCTTCATATTTCTACTCAGTTAGGGGTGAAAAAACCAAAGGATTTGCTAAGAGGAACAGCTGAAGAATTGCCAGACCTGCACTGATTCGAGGTTAACATGTAGCCATGAATACCTGCTTGCAGACAGGCACATGTGTGCTCAGGTGGGTGAGAGGACTGAGAAAACACTGCTTATTTATTTCAACTTTTATGTCCAATAATTCAAAACATCTGTACAGATATCATGTATTCAGTAAGTAATAGCCAGAAAGAAAATTTCTGCATTGCTGAATTAAGAATACATCTATGTATTCTTTTACATAGTGACAAAGTTTACTTAAAAGAAAAAATGTTGCAAGAAAAAAAAAGAAAAAACAAAATCAGAAATTCAGACACCCAGGGAACTTAGATGGTTGTGTGAAATCAAAAGACCTTGGTTTGCCCGTCACTCAGCTGCAGAGGTAGGTAGGCAGTACAATTCTGCCCTAGCATGGCAAAATTCTCACCTAAGCTCAACTCTGGCCCCTCTCTTCCCCTGAGGCATTTAGGACTAAAGGACATCAGGACTGATGGCACGGCCCCAGGCAGCTTTGGGAGCAATGAGTGGGGAGTGCCGGAGGTGTGCAGGGGAGGAAGAAGCATGAGGTGTCACAGAATCACAGAATGGTAGGGTAGGGGTTGGAAGGGACCTCTGGACATCATCTAGTCCAACCCCCCTGCCAGAGCAGGGTCACCTAGAACAGGTTGCACAGGAACGCGTCCAGGCGGGTTTTGAATGTCTCCAGAGACGGAGACTCCACCACCTCTCTGGGCAGCCTGTTCCAGTGCTCTGCCACCCTCCAAGTAAAGAAGTTCCTCCTCATGTTGAGATGGAACTTCCCATGTTCAAGTTTGTGCCCATTACCTCTTGTCCTGTCACTGGGTACCACTGAAAAGAGCCTGGCCCCATTCTCCTGACACCCATCCTTTAAGTATTTATAAGCATTGATAAGATTCCCCCTCAGTCGTCTTTTTTCCAGCCTAAAAAACCCAATTCCCTCAGCCTTTCTTCATAAGAGCGGTGTTCCAGTCCTCTAATCATCTTGGTAGCCCTTTGCTGTACCCTCTCCAGCAGTTCCCAGACCTGCTTGAACCGGGGAGCCCAGAACTGGACACAGTCCATTGGGTGCCATCTGTTATGGCCCGATACACTGCACAGAAGAGAGCAAGGACAGGTTATAATGTGTATATTCACATGCAGCTGGATTATCCTGTAACTTTCTATCAGCAAGTCACAGGCAATGAAGGCTTTCTCCCTTCAGTAGTAGCTTTTTTCCCTAATAGTCAGGGGTAGACCTGACGTCGCTGGCACAGCACCCGTTTAGCTGAGCCAAGGGGGAGCAATACAAGGCACAAATTGGCTGCACAGACACTGCCTGGTCTTTGATCCCATATTAAGGAGACACTGGCAAAGCCCATTTGGTACAGAAAAATGTGACTCTCACCCTCTGCAGGTAACCTCCATGAAAATGCCATGTGAAGTTCAGCAGGAACTGGGCAGGTCAGATGTTTGGTTTATACAATGTATTTATTTTTAGAGATTAAGTTGAAAATGTTATAAAATCCTCTCAAAAAAAGAAAGAAAGTAGATTCTTAAATATTCTTCTTTTGCATGCTTGATTAGGTGCATGTACTATTGTAAATATTTCTCCGTGAGCAAGCAATCTCACTGCCTAATTGCACGTTACTGTATGTTTGCAGTTCATTACTACAAAGTGCACTTCTCTGTACCTGAAACCACATTAGCCTCTCTGCTCTGCTGTGCCACCACAGCTGGAATCTTTGTGTTTGGATTTTTAGACCCAAAGACTCCAGTATGGCTGCTCTGCATCAGAAATAACTTAATTTATAGGCAATTTCCAAGTAACTTTGACTGATATGGCTCTGAAGAAGACACTAAGGTTCTGGGGAAAGTCACACTTAATGTCCCAGTGGCACTTAATTATTAGCCCCATAAAATTAAGGTGGGATATGAAAGAAAATGCTTCTACATGAGTCAAATTTTCATGCTTCATTCTTAGTCTGAGTATTTTGTATTCTGCCTCAGTAATACTGATTATTTTACAATTGCATATTAATCTTCAGTATAAAATGTTTTATAGAAAATTGATTTGAAGGACATCTGTTTTTAGAAGTTCAAACCACGGTTACGTGTAATCATGGTTATAATTTAGATAAGGAGGCTGAAGGCTACATGGACAAAAAGCCTGAGGCACTGAGACTGGGACTTGCACAGGTTCAATCCCCTAAAACAACAGTGAAACCCTAAAACCCTGCCAACCCCAGGAAGGTCCTAATGTCTTGTTGGACTAAGCAACTTGGGTCCCACCTCACACCTACACCAGTCAAGGGCTTGGACAGCCAAGGGCATGCACAGTGTTGGCATAAAGTGGAATATAAAATAAAGCCCTTAAACACTGGTTGAAAACAGATCTCCTACACCTTGTAAAAAATGCCTTAGGCTCCTGTCTGCAGAAGGGAGACCAACACTGTGAGTCGCAAGCAGAAGTAGGTGCATATGTGCACAAGAAGGAGCAAGTTGGGGGAGAAACTGGGCTCAAAACACACCTGTCTTCAGCATCACTCATTGTCGTTACATGTCATGTAGACATCTAGGTCTCTAAGTCTGACTCCTTTATAATGGCTCAGACTTCAACACTAGTTGTCGCAAAGCTCAGCTTCATGACCCAGAAGCCTCCTTATGGGTCCATCCCTCAGTCCTTTATTTGTGAGGGTAAAGGGAGTCCTGCCATTTTGGCCATCTTCCCAGAAGTCTCACACCTTTTTTTTGCAGCTCTGAATGCTGACAAAAATGGAGGTAATTTAAGGCAAAGGTGGAAATGTTTCATCAGTTCCTGGGCTTTGGTCAGTGACAAGACCCACAGGGCCAGTATACAACAGTTACAATCAGCGGTTTCCCCACGAAGAGAGCAAAAACCAAAATCATAATTAAAAGTTCTGCTTCTGGTTTCAATAATTTACAATCTTTTTATAATATTTTGTCATGCTTTTGTTAAGTTCATGTTTCTCTTGCATCCAGAGTGAAAAGAAATGAGATTTAATAAATAAAATGAAGAATTCACATGACAGTACAACAGCCTGAAGGGAAAAAGGGGACATTTCCAATACTTCACTGTCAATAACTCATTTATGTATCAACTTCCTGCTGCATATTAGCATTGCTCAGGCAGCTGGGCTTTCCTGGGGAAATGTTGGCTGGATTAATTGCCAGGACCACTGGCACTAATTGTAAATACTCATGGCTTCCTGGGAAAGAATGAGCACGTCATTAACACGGCTACTGGAAGAGGTGTTCCCATTCCTATCAGTCTCCCATAGGCTTGGGCATTTTTTAACTTATTTTTAGCCCGTTTCTAGTAAGGCTATGAAAATTTCTTTCCTAAGAGAAAGAAAAGATATTGAATTAAGGCATCAGGGAGATACATCGTCCTTGTCATGGTTTGTGGAAAAGGCAGAGACTGCCCATCCCTGGGACTGGCAGTGGTGATGGTAAGGCAGAAGGGTTGCTGAGTTACAGTATATAGTATATATACCTCGCCCTTTCTCTGATGCAGACCAGTTTCTCAGAGAATGGCAGGGAAGGCCATTTTTCTAGTCCTGCTACGAGGCAGCCCCCATGACAGAGGAGAGTCGCTTAGACAGAGTAAAGCTGAGACAATGAAGTCCTGAACAAATATGTAACTGAACACATAGAACAGGCAGAGAAAGATGGAAAAAGAGAGGACGGAATTTTTTTCTAAGAAATAACCTATCTGGGATTTAAAAAAAAAAAAAAATTTAAGGAAACTTTACTTACTCGGAATGAAAGGAGGGTTATTGATATCATTAGCAGCACATCCAGGAAACTGGCCCTTCAAGAAATTGGATGGTTCGTTCATATCCTTTAATAAAGAGAATGAGACACATGTCAAAAGCCTCATTTTTTTTAAAAAAGAAGGGAGGGAAAATATAATGAGACGTACAATCCAGATCCCATCGTAGTCAAGGACATCCTTAAGCTCCAGACACAGCTGGGTCCACCACTCAACTGTCCTGGGGTTGGTGTAGTCAGGAAACACCGAGTCTCCGGGTGGCCAGGCCTGGAGTTCACAGGTAAAACAACTGGTTATCTTCTCATTTCTGTTACACAGCTGCTTTATCACTTTGAAGCAGCACTAGACCAAATGCATGAGAGAATTTAATAAACCAACCTTTCCAACAGCAGGAGTGCCATCGGAGTTGTTCACCCAGACTCCCATTTCCTCTCCGAGATCATAGGGCCTGTAAGTGCCCGGTTCTTCATCCTTAGTTATAAAAGGGTCCTGAAAACAGAGATTACATTTCCATTACTGAAATCCCAAAGGTAACAATTACTTTTCTATTTGTATATTTTAGAAAAATTCGGATGATGTTCTTAATGCAGATTGCAATAATATTGGAAGAAAACAGCATTAAAATTTAATAGGAGTTGAGAGCACGTAATAATTTAGGAAAAGACATTAAAGATGTGTCGTGTTTCTTGTATAAGGAAAAAGTTATGTGAAATTATTAAATAACCTCATGTTTATTTTTTATGAGTCATTCTATGTTCAAATGGTTTTAGAGAGGCACTAGATTTTACTTTCCCCCAGCTGAGGTCTCTGCTTAGCAGAGCAGGGTGCCACGCTGGGCATTCCTGCACTTGGACACCTCTGGGTTTCCCTCCAAGGCAATCCTCATTCCAGCTGCCTCAGCATCAGCAGCTCAGTGCTGGAATAACTAAAACTTCTCAAGGGGCTTGAAGCTGGGACACATCCAACCTCAAAAGGACCTCACTAGCCCTCCCTTCAGATCCAATGTCAGACAAGGATGTTTTAGGCCAGTCTGGCGCCCAACTCATGCATGCCTGCAGGGCCATATGTCTCTGTTCCCCCCCTGGCGTGACAACCACAGCATTTTACACCCCCATAGCTCATCCTTGCTGCCCCTTTCACTGCTTGGGTTGTCACTACCTCCCGTTGCTGCCAGTGGCATTGACACCACCAGCTTCTCTGCCTCAGGATGGCCATCCATAACGACCAAGCTCATCAAAAGGGAGCCTAATCTGCTTCTGGGGAAGATGGTGGCCCCCCCATGTCAGTAAGTAGTAAAGTTAGGAATACTTTGAGATGCCAGTGAATGAAGAGATACTATTCAACTCTGCTCAGCAGTCAACTGGGACTAAAAGGAGATAAGTGCACTTGCAATATGTCCCTAAGTGGGAGCAGCTACCTGCTTAGTGTTATTTAGAACAGAGGAAGATTGAAGCCATTTTACAAGAAGGGAATTCTTTACCTTTCTCTTAGAAAATGTTATTCCCTCAGGTTCTGCTTAAGGCAAAACCTTTCATTTATGAAACACAATGGAGAAAACACCACTGAAACAATTCTTCCATTCACTTATAGCTTGTGCAATAATTTAAGTGAACTTTAATTCAAATGTGATAGAAGTCTAACTAATAAACTTTTCAAGAACAAAAAAAATCCATCCCAAATGGTAAATTTCTTTAAAGGCATGTTTTAAAGCTCATTTTAATACCTAAATTAATTGCCTGATTTACTCGTAAGCCCTCTGATAGCTATGGCCCTGGTGAGGAAAGTATATTCTTCCTCACCTCAAAAACAAAAGCCCCTGCTAAATCCCTACCTTAAGTGCAAAATTCTCTTCAATTTTAACTATCTAGCTCCAGTGCCACTTCCATAAAGAGTATAAGTGTCCATTACCTTCTTAACTTGTTTAATGGTTCAGCTTTGGAAAAGAGAAAACTGTCCACCTGCAATACTTAGCTTATAATTGTGGAAAAGATGTCTCTCAAGGGACTTGAAGGCTGGAAGAAGTCATCTTAATTAGCTACTCCTAATCCAAACTTCTGGTTTCCTTCAGCTGAAAGGTTATTCCAGTGCATAAACCTAATATATTATGCAAGTTTAGTATTACCCTAAAGAGAACAAAACCCTCCCGTGCATTCACAGGTTGTTTGTGGGGGAGGAAGTTCATGTCTGTTAAATCTTCCCTAACTCATCTTTTTAGCAGCTCTTGGAGAGGGGGAGCTGAGCATCCTTAACTCCAGCTGAGTTAGGTGCCCTGAGGCCTGGGGCCACCCAGCACTTACCCAGACCGATGCACTTCCACCTATGGCCCCAAACACAGATTTTGATGCACATCCATAAAAACTCACCTCTGGAAATTTTAGCCTCTACAGCTCATAGAGCTGGACTTTAAAATGTTAAAGCTATCAAGCATTATTTTGAATCATGAGCATGTTGCTATTGACTTGAAAGTAATTTGTCACTCCTGTCATTCCTAGCTGTTTTTATTTTTAGTGTGATTTAATGGAAGGTGTGCAAGGTCTTTCATTAAAGCTGCTCTTCAGTAATGATGTTTATCATTTTACATTGTAGTCATTGTTACTTTTAGAACCTCTTTCTTCATTTCTAAAGAATATATTTGTTCTGACTCAGCTGAAGCATGCACATTATTCAGTGCAATAATGATGACCAAGTACTGACACTCTTAGACAAAATTTCCCTTAAATGGAGGTGGCCTCTGGAAGAGATCAGGAGAGAGGAGTGCTGAAGGGCTGCATTTAGAGACTCTGATAATGGGGCCATGCTACTATCAAGGTGGCCACAGGCACAGCGGGCTCTCAGCTTTGGATGCAAGCGTGGGGACTGGACTTAGTGATGGTGAGGCACCAGCTGCCCCAGCGGTGGTGGCACAACCAAGTTCAAAGTCCTGTCCTCAGGCAGGTTACTGGTGTTGATACTGCTGGCCGTTAGGATCTGCACTTTGCTTGTGATCGTAGGGGTCCAAGATGAGGAGGACTGAACCCACCTCCCCCAAATCCATTTACATGAGGTTTTACATGACACTAAGTGACTGCAATCAGAGCCCATTTCCTGAAATCATCATGAGGGAGGCAACAATCTGCTGCACTTGGGGAACTCACTCGTCGCTGTCACTATCCAAAGGGAATCTAAATAGAAAATTGTTCTTTCAGTATCAAACTGGATTACACTTGCCTTGATTGCAGTTAGCATGGCTTTGCTGTCACTTGGGAATGAAACCCTTCATACTCTTGCAGCTCCTGACTCAACTTATGGGAATGCTTTACATCACTAAAGAATGCGAACAGAGTCAGAGTTTGACAGAAATATGGGCAACTGTAATAAAGTGAAAACAGAAAACTTCACTACCAGTGCAACCTGTATTTCCCATTATCTTTTAAAAAATTAAGGACAAACTGGATCAGCTTTTGCTCTTTTTACAAGCTTACCTAAAGATCTAGAGCAGAAGACAGTCCTTAGTTACAGGTTAGCGGAAGGAGGAAAGAAGGGCTTCCTATCTGGATTCCCATTAGCTCATTGCACAATTAAGAATTGTTGTTATATTCCTTGCATCTGCCTAACAGCTGAATTTAGATTTATATAGCAGCAGCTCCTTGCACTGCTTTAGCATGCACCATCTGAAAAACTGAAAGGGCTTTAAAAATGTGGTTGAAGTTAAACTGACAAGTAAGAGGATAATGTAGCTCACCCGCTAGACCGTGACTGCTTGCCTGTAGCTTATTAACCAGCAGCAAGTGCAAAATAACTGGAGGCATCCTAACTTTGATGAAAGAGAGGTACTACCATTTACTGAAGGGCAAGAGTGTGTATAGGAAGAGGTACACCAAACTCATGGTATTTAGCTGATATATTCATGTCTCGCAAACTTTTTTGAGATAAACCAATAAATAGGCAGGTGGTATTTAATGTTACAGCTCTGAGAGATTAGATCATTTTTAGAGCAGTATTGAGGATACAGGGAGCCTAAAATGCCTAATAGCTGGAAAGAGCACTCAGCCCTGACAGCACATGTGCTCATCTACCGCTTGGTTAGTTATTTACAATGATGTATCCAGTTAATTTTGGACTGTTTTTGTCTTGAAGTTGCTCTCCATTAGAGTGATTTAGTAATCTGTTACTGTTTAAACTCTGTGCCTTGGACCTCCGCTGACAGAAACTGTTTTCGCTGCAGCACCCTGGAGCTTCTCATGATTTACAGCTGCAGAAGAACTGGGACCTTCATGGGAATGTATGCAAATAGTGCTCACTATACAGGCTGCTATTTCCATTATCAATATGTAATTGATCACTTGAGCTGTGTGGTTTTGTTTGAGATTCCTTACAGCAAATGCAATTATAGCACAACAAAGTGAAGATTAGGCCAGTAATAAATACAGAGCAGGTATTTTTAATGAAACTACAAAAAAACCCCAGCAGACTGAAGAACAGCAAACCTCCTAACTGTATTTTAAAAAGAAAACACTAATATGGGTATCTGTGGTGCTGACTAGTCCATCCTCTGTCATATGCCAAACTTTACAACAAATTGTGGAGGAAAAAATAAGGCCAGGAAGGCACTTCTGAGTTAATCTATCTATTTGACAAGATAATGTGATTTTTAGATGAGGAAACTGCAGTAGCTCTCAGTTGTCTTGACTCCAGTAAGCATCTGATACACTACCACAAGTGAAAGAGGAATTGTCCCACAATTTCGGACTCTGCTATTCAGTCTCTCTTCCCACAAGCCTTTGGCAGGACCCCCATGACAAGATGAGGAGCGTGGCCCTTATTTTAAAAAGGCTGGATCAACTTAGAGACTGTTGACATTAGTGGTTTGTCCATTATGATTCAGATGGATTTATTGGTCTCTTTACAAGTATGAGCCATTAATATAATGTAGGTAAATGCCATGCAGGGTTTTGTCATACAAGACAATTTTTGGCAGAAAGAAGGAAATATTTCTGCTATTCTCCTAACACTGGGGGGCATCATCTGGAATGCTGTGAAATCCAGTCATCTGCTACACAGGCAAATGCATTCAAACTGGGGCAGAGCTACTACAATGAGATCTGAAGACCTCTCCCGATAAAAAGAGAATAAAATACTTCAGTTTGTTTAGCCTAGCAAAAAAGGCTGAGGGAGAATACGCTTGTTCTAATAAGTATATCAAGAAAGAAAGTAGAAGGACAACAGACCAGCAGTTTGAGGTAAATAAGAATAATAGCACCCAAATGAAAGGTGTAAGCTGACCATTTAGGCTGCAATTACAGCAAAAAAGTCCTGAGAGGGACTCTGTGGGTCTTCTCTTTCCCCTGTGGGTCAGCGCAGCCTGACCCGTCCCTGATACATCTGCTGGACATGTTCACAACACCAGCTCGGGGAGGGACCCCGGGCAGCCGGCTCCCTGCTCGGCTCACCCTGCAGACAGGCAGCTTTGTCTAATGTCTACCTTAAATCTTTTCTGCCACAATTTAAAGCACTTTTCTTCTTATCCTGTCCTTAATGGTTATGGAGAACAAATTACACCTCTCTTCTCTGTGGTGATGTTTCACACCCACTTGGGCTGCTCCAGGTCCCGCACTCCTGAGCCTTCCCACCCCGATCCTTCCCAGGTGCTGTGACTGCCCCAGCCAGTGTTAGGACAGGTCTTACACATCTATCAAGGACTTTTCTTTAATTTCTGGCAACCAATTTCGTTGCCCCCATTGGCACTCAGTTAGCTATAATGAGAAAATGTAACTCCAGCGCAAGGACACATATGGGAACTTGCTGGAGAAAAACAGCGATCTTTGCGGGAAAAATTGACGGGAGAAGATGGAAATCTTCGATTTTCACTTCTGCCCAAATTCATTAATTGGGTCATACATCAATTTTGGTTACAGGTTCAACATACATTTTCCACCAATTTTCATGCAAACAAACTTATCTTACATTAATTTAGATTAAAAGTAAATATAAGGTAACATGAAGTGTAGCTACTAGCTCTCCAGAGTGTTTATGAGTAGTTTTTTCCACTATTCTACAATTTTTTTGTGCGTATTAAACTCTTTTTTTGTCTT
>VYZM01014469.1:433578-469611 GCA_013398915.1 Dromas ardeola | reverse complement strand
TAAACTCTTTTTTTTTTTTTTTTTTTTTTTTTTTTTTTTTTTTTCAGAAAAAGAATTGCATTAAAGCAATCTTATCTCAACTCAGCCCCGAACAGAGGCAAGATTTCTCATAGCCGAGTGGGAAAAAGTGAAAGAGAATTAATGTTAGGGTATAGAGATGGTGCTGGTACACAGATATCCGATAAATGCAACAAATTTAAATATGAAATCTGTGAGAAATTGTCCTTCAACTCTTCTCAACAAATGACAAAAATGGAAAATCTGCTACAATAGCATGTGTGCGTTGGCACCTAGATACTGCTATAAACACTATGCTGCAAATAGTTCATATAAATGGAGAAATAATTAGCAATATTGTTAACTTACCAGAATCACGACATTGTGCATTCCTTCCTTCTTCAGTTGTTTGAGGTACTCTGGCAGACCTGCATAATTCACTTTATCATAGGTAAAGTCCAAGCGACGTTCCATGTAGTCGATATCAAGGTGTTGGACATCCTAAACATTTTTAAAGTAAACATTACGTGAGTACTGCATCCAGCTCCGGGGTCCTCAGTACAGGAAAGACATGGATCTGTTGGAGTGGGTCCAGAGGGCCACAAAAACGATCAGAGGGATGGAGCACCTCTCCGATGAGGACAGGCTGAGAGAGTTGGGGCTGTTCAGCCTGGAGAAGAGAAGGGTCCAGGGAGACCGTATTGTGGCCTTTCAGTACTCGTAGGGGGCTTATAAGAAAGATGGGGACAGACTTTTTAGCAGGGCCTGTCACGATAGGACAAGGAGAAATGGTTTTAAACTAAAAGAGGGTAGATTCAGTCTAGATATAAGGAAGAATTTTTTTATGATGAGGGTGGTGAAACCCTTGAACAGGTTTCCCAGAGAGGTGGTAGATGCCCCATCCCTGAAAACATTCAAGGTCAGGCTGGACGAGGCTCTGAGCAATGTGATCTAGTTGACACATTGCAGGGGGGTTGGACTAGATGACCTTTAAAGGTCCCTTCCAATCCAAACAATTCTATGATTCTATGATTGAAGTATTTGATAGGGAAAATCAGAATGTATGCAACTGTATTTCTAAAAGGTAACTAATGTATGAAACGAAACCTAAGAGATTGGCTATAATAACTGTAAATAATTGTCAGGCCAAATTCAGCTCCTATAAAATTGCATGGTGGCAATGCACAAAATGGAAACATAGAAGTCCTAGTTTAGCAACTGTTTGTGATATGCATCAGAAGTACCATAATTTATTTTTAAAAAGCTAGCACAACAGTAAATCCACACCAGAATCGCCTGCTATGCAGCCAAGAGCAGCACTTAAACCTCATGTTCAAAGCCCACTTTAAATGTTCTTTTAAGCATTATGAAGATATTACATGAAAAACCACTACATAAGATTATGAACATCCTTTTATTCTACAGTTCTCTTTGTAGGATAATCACTTTTCCTCTATTATGATTTTATTCATCTCATTTTGGATTATAAAATTAGCATACCCAGTGAAAAATTCATACTTACGTATGGGATATCATAGTAGTGCATGCGATTGACAGTTTTCTTTAAAGCATCGATGCTGCCATAACCCCACCGGGAGAGATGAAATCCAAGAGACCAGTATGCAGGCATGTGTGGGCGTCCAATGGCCTACAGCAGGAATGAGGAATACAGAAATGCAAAGGGTGAGATGAAGAGAAGTTATTCTGAAACACCACGAGAGGCTCCCAGCTCATTTAAGCCACGAAGATCAGGGCACAGGTATCACCCACCCATGAAATACCCTTTCCTTTCTCAGAACAGCTCACTGTACTGTATGCTTGGCTTCAAAAATCACTTCTCCTGGTGGACCCTTGTCCTTAGCAGAGGCTCCGAGTGACACCCACACTGAACATCACTTCTAAGAACACCCCAGTGGAAAACACAGTGCAGGCTAACGTTAAATGAGAGTCTCACTGAGGTCTCAGCCTTCGGACAGTAGCACGTGCCTTCACTCACACAACACACGCCAGCAGAAACCCAGCATGGAGCCTCGCACCGCCTACCCCGTGCCAAGTCCACAAACCCTTTGGTCAACATCAGGCAAAGCTCCAACACTACACAGAAACTTCAGCTTTCCTAACTTCTCTTGCTGCATCCAGCTGAACTAACTCATCAAGAGTCTGATATTTATTTGAGCTCTCTGAAGTTTTAATTATATTTACACACCACCCTGATGAAATTCAGTTACTTCTGACTGACTGCTCTTATTGCTGGCCCACAGCATTTTGTTGCCAGGCATTGACAAGCCTCTTCAAAGTCAGAGTTACTGCTTGGTCCCGAAATTCTCAACTGAAACATGAGGTAATGAGTTAAATACAATTTTATAAATATTTGATTTCCACTGGCTCCACATAATCCAGCTGAAAATTGCATGAGGAAACTCGATTGAGAGCACAGGGGAGCGAGGCATCCTGCTCTGCTTCCCCCGGTGAGAGATGCTCTGGCAACCTGGGACAGAGAGCAACCACGGTGTGTCTGTTCCAGAAATAAGCTGAAATCTGGTGTTGCCTCATTACTACACGCTGGTGTTTTCTGGGGGACATCTCTTGAAATACTTTCTCCAGTTTTAAACAGTTAGATCCCATGAAATTAACCTTTGTTCAGTATTTCTAACATCCTTGCAGGCAATACATGGAAATCAAGTAGCTAGTAAGCATCATGACTTATTTAATCAGTTGCAGCTATTTACTCCCTTTGGCTAAATAACTGTTCCTCCCTTATTTCCTTAAGGACCTCCATAGTATAGGTAATTAGGCTAAGAAGTTAAAAAGAACAAAACTTGCATATTGGCAGCTGAACCCCATGTACTTTAATTAAATAAAACAAGGCACTCCTGGCACTCTGTATCTATTGCATTGCTAAGCTCTCTGGAGATCGAGATGCATAAAAGCATGTCTTCCTATGGGATTTTCTCCAGCAGGAGTCTGACCTGGGAAAGCAATGCTGAACTTGAAATTGCTCTAAAACATGTCACGGGTGCTAGAGCTGGTGGGATGTGCAAACTGCACCAGACAGAAAAAGTGATGTAGGAGAGAAGCAGGGAAAACCGGAGGATGTTGTAATGCAACCGAGCTGGGGGAACACGCAGGGTAAATTGCTTCCCAATGAGAATGGCTTGTGGACAGACAGGCGAACTTTAAGCACTAAGCATTACAAATTTGGCTACACAGAGTGCTTTTGCTTTTTGGGATGCTCCTATCTCACCTGAGAAAAAGCAGGAGGAGGCCAGAAGAACCGGTGAGGTTAATGGTTTGAGTCCCTCCGGGAGGGATGCTCCAACTGAGCAGTACAGCTGTCCCATACGCCTGCTACTCATCCCATTCCACCAGACTTAACCCTCTTCACCCTCCTCAACACCTACTTCACCTCCAGTTTAATTGGAGACTAAGCCCTTCAGAGGAAGGAAGAGCAGATGAAGATGGCCCCCTACCATGCAGGGGGAGGCTGGCGGGCAGAGACATGCCGTTGCCACCACAGTGCAGCCTTGTCTGGTTACACGTGTCGTTAGTTCCAGCTTGTGTGGACACACCTGATCCCCAGACCATCTTTCAAGCTCTGCTGGGGTTTCCTGTGGAGACCTGAATGGGGCACGATGGCTCAGGATGATCTCCTAGACACCCTGTGAGCCGCCACCGAGGTGTCCAGCAGAGCACAGCAAGCCTCAGAGAAGTCTGCTTCTCTGTCACAACTGCATTCACCTTATTAAAGATAAACTCACCTGAGGAGGCAGGAGAGCTTGTTTTAGACCAGCCAAGGCTGCAAGATGTGCTCTGTGAACCCCACCACTTTGTTCTCCTAAAGCAGATGCACATTTTGCCCTCGCTCTCTCTACTGTAAACAGAGAGTGACCTGTACAAACAAGGTTAAAAAGACAGACCAAAACAAAAGAAATCCCTAATGAAATAAAATGTTTTGTGCACAGGCTTCTACCCTTGGACATGAGGAAGAGGGAAAACCAGCTGATAAATATTCACCCTGTGGTCGAACGCAGAGCCCTGTGCCCTGGCAGAATGTCTGCGTGGCATCTGCTGCCTCTCCCAGGTGGGCTTGGAAACCGGAACCACCACGGGGGTGATCAGTCTGGGCAGAGGCAGCAGGAACCGCTGGGCAGCTCCGGGTCCTGCGATATCCCAGGTCGCTCCTGGCTGGGAAGGACAGTCAGCCTGGAGCATCACCAATACAACGTGGTTCAAGAGCTGAATAGGGATTTGCTTCTGCCCCCACATCCTATCAAGCACCCAGGTGGACGCCAGCAGGGCTGGAGTTGGAGCTGTGGCCACCAGCGTGCCAGCCAGGCTCCTTCCCAAACAGCACATCCCCAACACTGGCGTTTGCTGAAGTTTGGTGCTGTCTTGCCTGCAGACTACAGAGCTGCCCCACGGCAAGGCAGTATTTTGTGACAACATCCCTTGAGAAGTTTGGGATTGCAGCTGAACCAACTGAAGAAAATGCACCTTGCAAGCAAGATATTAAGTTTTAAAGCAGTTAGTTCCCCAGGTTCACCAGGCTGGCGCATCTACGGTGAGCTTAATTGAAATCAGCAGAACATTTGAGGAGGAAGGATGAAAACAGGGCAGCTGGGAAAACAAATGTTCTTTTTTCTAATTATGCTGCGGACTCTCTCTAATGGATCCCCCTGAAGCTTCCTGATAAAGTAACTGACATATGGTACCTACTCGCAGATGGATCAACAGAGGCAGGGATGTAATTTTGCAAACCTGAAAACTCATGTTGGATTTGATATATATTTAGGATCTAGTTAATGCATATAGATTGCATTCTGCATATAAATGATCATAAAATGTAGTAGGCAGAGAAAGCCTGCTTGGCAAAATTGACTCCCATAGAATCAGAAAAGGTAAACGAGGTATGGCAGGGGAACTGAGGGAGGAAAACATGAGAAATGCAGAAACAGCAAACATATGGGGTATCCAGACTGAGAAAAAAAAAAAAAAAAGGAAGATATGGTAGTGCAGAAGCAGAAAAAAAAAAAAAAGATCCTATTTTCTGTTCCACAATTCCTCCTGCACTTGGTTCTTAAATAACTCCTTGTGTTGTTTAATAAATTCACTGTTAGTTTTTCCAAGTTTACATAACTTGGCATTACGTAATTTTTTTACCACTTTTTTCAGATACACCTGAGAGCTGATGAATCTAGAAGGTCCCCTGGAAGCGTTTTGCAGTAAGAACAAAGTTCAGAGAAAACAAGTGTATCTAACAGCTAAAATCTGTGCCCAGGGAGCAGGTGATCTGTATTCACTTTCCCTGTGTTGGGTTATTGCACAGATACCTTTTTTACTGTGAGCATCAAGGATATCTACTATATAAATGCTACCTAGTAAATGAGGTTCTATTAACCTCTGTTCTATTAACACTATGACCAAAGACTTTCATGTGAGAGAGACGGCTGAAGAGTTATGCCCTATATATCATAGAGGCCGTAGAGAGAGATACTCTTTCCCATGCTCACAAAGGAGTTGAGATCTCCAGCAATGCAGGTACAGGGGCTCAACATGAAAGACTGCTAATCTTGCGCCCTGGTTAGCCATAAAAAATGACTCTTGAAGACTGATATTTGCTTCAACTTCCTTTCTTTAAGGAAGAGCTGCAGGAGGAAACTATAAAAATCCAAGTGGGCTAATGCTCTGGATTTAGACACAGAAATAGTGTGTTTGGATAGTCACACATGGCTAAATTCCACAGGTGCCCCTATGGCCCAGATATCTGTATCCAGCTCACCCTCTGTGGCTGAGGAAGGCAGGTGAGTGCTGTGGGCACCCAGTCAGGCAAGGGGTAACCTTCACTCAAAGTCTGTGCACAGAAGCTGAACTTTGTTTTAGGAGAGCAAGAAGAAATGTACTGCAACTGCTGAACCATTAAGAAGATGCTCACAGCCTCAGGAGTCTACAAATGTTAAGGACTTTCAATGCCAAAGTCTTCAAACCTTGTTCTTTGCCGCACAAACACTTATCAGCTGCTTAGTCTTTCCTGGGGGACCCGTGATTTCAACTGCAAGACTCTCACTGAATCATCTATGATAAACTGTAGGTACAAGCAAGTTCCCCATGTTACCTCTCAAATAGCATGCTGGACTAAGAGACCTCCTGAGGTCCCTTCCACCCAGAACTATCCCACGGTTCTATAAGGAGGAAGTAAACCACTAATTCGCTCTCAAAACTGAATTAGGAAACATGCAGTATGCTCTCTTAAAGCTTATCATGGGATAATTTTTGATAAAATAACAAAGTCATGGCCTTCACTCCACCTAACCGCTGTTAAATACCCATTTGTTGAATTATAACTTTACTGAGTTTCTTGTTATGGAGCTCATATCCTACTGCTGTGCACTGTTACTCTGTCCTGAAAGGCCACCAGTGGGCTTGGCAATGGCTGTAGAGCCTCAGCGAGGCGAGGCTCAGCTCAGCTCCATTTATCTTGTTACTGCTTTTTCCCATCCTCCTGCAAACCAAGGCATTTGCCATTAAAAGTGAGATTTGTATTATATAACTGTTCTGCACACCAGACCTCTTCTGTAGTGGGAGAAAAGTGTGATTACTGTCATAAAAATATAAATGGCTGTGGCAGGACCGTCTCTGATGTGCCAGGAGCAGCGGTCCTCACAGCTGGGCTCAGGGACAGGAGGGAGCAGAAGAATTGGGATGGAGAATTCTCCTTCCCATTGCATGATGCCCAGTACATGTCCTGTCGCTGCCGTCACAGCTGTGGCATGGTGGTGCCACTGGCAGGATGCATCCTATAGCCCACCTCTGCCCTGTGCAAGACACAGCAGGGGGGACAGAGGCACTGACATTCAGCCCTCTGCTCCCTTCCCACTCCCTGCATCGCCCCTGAAGCCCATTTAAAGCAGACTAGCCTGGGCCAGGCTGGTACCCAAGGCCACCACAGCATTCACTGACACCTGTCCTCGCCCTGAGGATGCATGGAGAGCCTGGTGGCCCTGGAAGGGCAGCCGCAATCATCCCTGATCACCACGCAAGGAGCCCTGCTCCTGGCACAGCCTGGCTGCCCCCAGCTGGCCACACAGCACCGGCTCTGGGCAAGAGCCCGTGCGCCACTTCTGGGTGCTGGCAGCAACCTGGAGAGGTGCACAGGGAAAGCTTACGTACTCCAGAGACCCAGTAAAGAGCTTCATTACAAAGCTGTCCTGACTCACTGTTTTGGAGGGAGCTGCATAAAAGCACTGAGCAGAGCTAAGCTCCTAAATCTTCCACAGAAACAAGCATGACAAGGGCCAGGGGGTTGGCCCAGGTCTTGAAGTGGCACTGAAGGCAACAGCGCAAGACGTTTGAGAAAGGTGTGGAGCACTTTGCCCAACGGCCATGCACTGGCTGGCACCTGGCCTCACTGCCACGCCACTAGGGCCACCCTGGAGAGCTCCTCCCTGCAGAAAGCCCCACTCAATGATTTTGGGCAGATGCTTGCACAGGTGGGAGGCGGGTGCCATTTCCCCAAGTTGCTCATTGCAGCAGGGCAGCCCGGCCCCACCAGGGTCTCCTGCAGCTGGGAGCTCCCAAAACACCACTTCCCAGAGGAGACCCATGCAAACAGCCAAGAGAGCTGAGGGATGGTGCTGAGCGGTGCCTTGCAGACATGGGTCACATTGCTTCTTCCCTGGGGTGTGACAATGAACACGCGGGAGAGTCCTCTCAGTGTGACAGAAAATACAATTGAAAAATAAAGTCTTTTCTGTCTCCTTCACCTTCCCACATATCTTGTACATAAAAGCCAAATCATCACCCTAGAGACTAATAATATGGTAATTGTAACATTTGCGATCTGGGAATTTCAGGATGTTTACTGAAGAAGTTATTATTTCACTGTGAAATTGCCACCATGCATTCTTTAAGATTCCCTAGAGAGCCGAGCGCAAGCTCGAAGAATACAGAACAGGGGATTTTTTTGTCCTGGCATGTGACATGTCTAGTTAGGAGACGCCCACCGGCTCCCCTTTACCTTGTTTTCTTCATTCCAGCTCCATTTCCAGAGAGGCAGGGGTGGAAAGGGAGCTGCCAGTACCCATCAGCTGGGGAGTGAGAACTCTCTCATTTTATTTTCAGCTGTTGGCCACCTGCTAAGCCACAGAAATGCTGCCTTCAAACACCAGTAAAAGACTTTGAAAAGAAAAGGGGATGGCTCTGATCTCCATCACACCACTGCAGCAACTCCATTGAAATAGGTGCTTTCATCGCAGGGATCACAGTTGCGTCTAGGGGGAGAGTCACTCTACTTTTTCTTTCTTTCTTTGTGTTTTTTTTTGGTTTGATTGCTAATGTCTAAGTTCAAAACACCATTTGCTGTTTGGTCCGTGGCTCTGGGGTCAGGGGTGGCTGGTGGGCAGGACATTCAGAGGGAGGTGGAAACCTCTGAGCAGTCACCCCTGCTTGCGGACACTGAGGGGGACCAGCAGCCTCCCACCTCTCTGGGAGGCACCACCTGAACCTCTGCTTGGGAAGGGAAGGTCTAGCAGAGCCCAGCCTTCCCAAAATGACAGCCTCCCAAGGTGAGGCTTCTCCCTTCCATCACCAAAACAGAACCCAGCAATACGCTCCTTCTGGGCTAAATCCTCTTTTTCCCTCAGTCTAAACCACAATATTTCTGTTCCTATTTCAGGCATCTTAAATGGCAGCAAAGGGAGGACATAGAGACTTTAAAAAGCCAGGCAAGACAAACTATTTGGTGAGAATCGGAGCTCAGACCCTTCGGTGGGGTGGCGGAGGGGAAGGCAGAGAGCATGCACATCTCACCGCGAGCTGCGGCTGCCTGGCTCCAGGATGCCCTACCACAGGCTGCTGGTACCTCTGGTTACAGCTTAATGCTCAGGGTCTGCGCCCATGACTCCCTCTTCTCACAGTGACATGCCCCTTCGCAGCTTTGCTCCATGCTCTTTAGGCTTGGTGCTGGTTTCTTTGTGCGCACAACTTGCTTCTGAGGTGGCAATTTTCTGTGCAAGTGCTCAGTTAACACATCACTTGGCATTTGGTGACCAGGAAGAACATGTTACCTGCCACTTTTTTCCAGGCAACCCTCACTGGGTAAGAATTGCATGCGCACTCCCAAAACAGCTATTTCCATGTCTACCCTCAGTTCTTTGGAAAACACTGGACACGTGAGAGAGCAGTAAATACGTTTTTTTTCACTTCCATGCTCTCCAGTGCAATTACATGGGTTTTTGTTAGTAAAAAAACAGGCTGACGGCTCCAAAATGAACAGGCAATTCCACTGGCAAATAAAGGCTTGAAGCCTTTGAAGTTCATTCAAAATCTCTGAAAGTCCAGCAGATGTAAAGTTCCCAAACATCCCCATCTGTTCTCTGCCTAGTTTGTTTTCTCTATCCACAGTGTCAAAACACAGTTACGGTCATGTAGTGAAGACTGTAAAACTATCATGACCTGGAGAAGAGTAGCTTGGACAAATTTCTTTCTAATCATTACATCACTTTAATGCACTTTCTGCTCTCGATAGTGTTCATTAAAAGATACTGCCCCATGTGCCATATGGACCTTTCTACTAACCTCTGTGTATTGCTGAACTACGTTTTCGGGAGTGGGTCCAAGGAAGACATAGAAGTCCAGGATCCCTCCAATAGTGCGGAAAGTTAAGGCTGGGCTTGGACTCAGAGAAACATCTGAAAAGAAAAAAAACGGGTTCTCAGTACAAACCAACTATGCACGGGAATGGTTCAAAACAGTGCCAGGGGAGGTTTATACTGGACATTAGGTGTTTCTTTAATAAGAGGGTGATCATACACTGGAACAGGCTTCCTAGAGAGGTGGTCGATGCCCCAAGCCTGTCAGTGTTTGAGGCATTTGGAAAATGCCATTAATAATACACTTTAACTTTTGGTCAGCCCTGAAGTGGTCAGGCATTTGGACTAGATGATCGTTACAGGTCCCTTACACTGAAATATTCTATTCTATTCTATTCTATTCTATTCTATCCTATCCCATCCCATCCCATCCCATCCCATCCCATCCCAAGTGTATGCACCCTGGGCTCTTCCGTGCATAAAAGTTTCCCCAGGCAGAGGTGGCTACACATTCAAGTCAAAACCCGACACCTTGGAGTACAATTGGATGAGCAAACAGGACCTGTATGTAGGATAGCAGTTGCCCAGCATTTCTGTAATCTCTGCTTTCAGATTGACATTGTGCAGCAATAAATCACAGAAACCTGCACAGAGTAGATTGCACAGATCCATTTTCTCAGTTTCATTTATATAAAAAGGAACCACAAGCTTGTGTTTAGGGTTCCTCTATGCTATTTTAATCTTCTTATTGGAAGTCATTGCCTGCCAGGGGAAACTGATTTTATAGATTGAGTGAAGATTCCCCTTTTCTGAAATTATGCCACTGGATTAATACAGTAAGGTGACCATGGCAACGCACAAAACTATGCTCCACAGACAGAACATAGGACTAACTTAAATTGATTTGATTCAGTTATGCCAATCCCAGAGGAAATTTCTTCCACCTTCTCCTTTCCCTGTATGTGCATCAATTTTCAAAAAAATATTAATCACGTATTTTTACTGAAAATACCTTACCTTGTTAAACAGTCATTCTGATAAAATCCCTTTGAAAACTTTATAGTAATTCCTGAAACCTCAGTTCTGGAACAGTCACTCATATTTGTACCGCATTGAAAAAGCAATCAGTAAAATGGTTTTTTATACTTGGTAATTTACCGTCTTCCTATATACAGTCCATATAGAGAACCCATATATCTTTCTACCTTGTGCATTGGAGTTCAGAAGGAGAACACCGTGGGCGTTGGAGTCAGCTTCTACACACATATAGAAAGGGTGAACTCCATAGAGGTTGGCAAATGGCTGAAACATAAACAACACATTAAGTATGGTTTGACTTTGCTTTTTTCCATAGTTTTTGCCAGCTAGGTACATATGTGAAGACAAGGAAATAAATTTATTTTAGACACTTGTTTTGAAAGGTTGGGCATTTTTTTCATCTAAACTGATGTGAAGTCAAATTGATAGAAAAGAGTTGTTTTTCTGTCTCATCACAATGGTACTTTTTTAGTTTCTCTCAGTTAAACCTTCCATATTCTGCCAAACCATCCAGAATGGCATGGGTAAGAACTGCTTCGCTAGTTAAAACAGACTCATCAGCCACTGACCCCAGTTTAGCCAAACAGCTAATGAGTCCTGCTGAAGTCCAGCCTGTTTGGATGAACAGGGATTGATCCAAGCATGAAATGAAATGCTCTCCTGCACCAGGCTCTTGGCACACAAAATACTTTTTTCTGAACTCTAATTGCACCATGAGAAAGCTTCTGATGAAAGGTTTCAAAGTCCTCTCGAAATGACTCTTGGTTTTGTCAGTTAATTAAAACTTATGACACCTGCAAAACCTGTGGCATTCCCTATTTGCCATTGATTCACATTAGCAGTGTTACCATACAGAGAGAGGTGCTCCCTCGACAAAGCTGTACCTCACCACCTCCTTTTGGTGGTACAAACTAGGACAAAGTGTGGCATGAAGTGAATTACCGTTGGTGCCTGATCCCTGCTGAACATGCCATAGGTAACGAAGTCCATGTTGTGTTTGAAGGACAGGTGCTCCTGTTCGCCAAACCCATACACCGAAGTGGATGGCACAGCAGTTGTGATCTGAAGATACTGGTTGGAGAAAAACAGATCAACCAGGGGACTGTCCCACCTGGACAAATAGAGGGAGACATGATTAGTTTGCTTATCTTTGGTATGCATCATTTTAAATTCATGTCTGCCTATTTATACTTTTTCTGTATTTTGGAGAGTAACAATATAAAAAAAAATGTTAAATTCTATGCATGCCCCTAACATGCTTAACCTAATACACATTAAATTAATCTTGCAATGGCTGTAGACATCTCATCTACTTATACAATAAAATGCATCAGTATAATTTTGAAAAGAACAACCAAAATAACAGAAGACACTATCTATAACCCTATTACCAAAATAAGTGGTTGCTTGTGCTATTTCTATGACAACCAACAGGGCAGGCTAAAAATTGTTATTACGCAGTGGGGTTCAGAATCTTTAATGAGAACAACAGACATTTAGTTGTTATCAGTTTTTATTTTTTAAAGCTTTGCTGGATCAGGACCCGAATACTCTTGTTACCCCTGACTTTATGCAGGCATCTAAAGCAGAGCGATAGCTTCCTCCAGACTCTGCTTGAATGAGATGTTTATATTGTGATGACTCTCTCCTGCTTCTCTCGCCAGCTTAATGCCTTTATTTCTATTGAATCATCTGTGGACATGGGCTCACATTTTAATTAGGTGTTACATTCTGTTTCCTATCTCCAGTGCTATAATGAGCTGCAAGCTAGATGGGGGAGAACATAGTCAAGCTGTGGAGAAGTGTTTCGTTAATGGTATTGTGTATGCCATGAGTATCACATTTAGATAGCACCCTCTCGAGCCTTGTTTAACCATGAATTTGTTACAGCTAATTAAAATAAATGAGCCAAAGCCATAGAGTGTAGAAGTGGCATAACTCTCCTTTTAATGGTCTTTTGTCAATGATTTTGACAAAATTAAATGGTTGATCAAATTGACCGGTAAATCAGAGAAGAAGAAGACAGGCTGTGTCGTTGGGGACCAGCGCTACCCCTGCGAGGAGAACGTTCTCTGATGAGCCCTGGCTGCCAGCCACGCCACTGGCACTGCTGCTTGGGGACAAGTCCCCGCTGCTGGGAGAACTGGGAGGGCACCACTGCTCCCACCGCGCCAGCTCTGCTCTCCCCACAGCGAAGCAAGGACAACCACTCACAGGGAGGCCTGGAGGTGGATCCAAGGCACCCTCCTACCTCTCCGTGCAAAAGGCAGGCACAACCTACCCCTAAAGAGTCCTAGACAAGTCCTAAGTCAAGCACATGTACTGAAGGGTCTATGTATTTTTGGAAAAGTCTATTTGACCTTTCTCACAAGCAGGAAAATTAAGAATTTGTATTTAAGTCTTGATTTTGTTTTTTGACAGGAGCCACCCTCCCTCCTTTCCATCATCTTCTCCACCCACATGCAGCACTGAATAAGGTTATTTTCTTATAGGAAGGTTAACGCATGCAAAATATCCCTGATCCAGCCCTTGGCAAACAGAGGCCTTTCTGCAAGAGACTGCAGCTGTGTAGGAACAGGGATGGGCTCTGGAGCTATATTCCTGTCCAAAGGAGCGCCATCACGTAGCTCTGCTGTGTGCCGAGGCAGGCACGGTCACTGCTCTGAGCAGAGCACGGGGTTATGCAAATAGCAAAGGATGCCAGAGGGGAAATGCTTTGGGAAGAGCTTAAATATCTGTCCTAACTCATTGAGCACTCTCCATGATATCTGTTCAGAGGACATGAGGCTTTGTACGTTCATGGTACCCACATTGCGGCACTGGCATTTCCAACCGTGAGAGCAATTAGTGTTACCATGGCATTAAAAGTGCTCCTTCCGCTCAGCAAGTCCTCTCCCTGCCCAAGAGGGTCACCGGGGTGGTACAAACCACAGCCCTAGGAACAGCCCCTCTGCCCCACCACACTTTCGCATGACATGGAGAATCTGCTTTATACCTCATGTATTTCCCTCGGGCCACTGTCACGCACTCAACTTTTGCGTGGCATCGCCAAGCAGCGCCCCTCTCTGCAGCCCTCCGTCACTCGGCTCCCCACACCGCGCTGCCAGACACCGCTCTCCATCAGCCTCGGCTTTTGTTAGACCTCCACTTGCCAGAACCACCATGCGCCATATATAGCGCTATGACATTAAGAGACTGGTAGTGACTCTCTCTTTTTTTCCAGGCACCATTATGTCTTCTTCACCTGAAGGGAAAGCATGGACAGGTTTTCCCCTGGCACCTCCTTCTGCCTCCACTCCCAAGCAGCTGCCCTTGTGCTCTGCAGCGCGCTGTGGGAAGCGGTTGTGTTACTTTATGTGTTTGCTTGTGTTGTGTTGGCAAAGAGCAATCATTTAAATGAAAGAAAAAAATGTCTGTCATTCCTTAAAGGCTTGGAGACAATAAAAGAAATTGTTATATTTCTCCCACCTCCCTCCCTGCTGATTTAAAGCAGATAGAAGGAACAAAACAGGAGGGAGCATAAAATGACACCATGTGCACAGGAATTTGCGTGATTCTCCTCCGACAGTCCTACGAACCGTAACAGTGCTGTGATGGACAACAGAAGGGATCTAAAAATCTAAAAAAACAGCTGAGCAGTTGTTCACTGCCAAAAATTCAACCCCTACCCACAGTTAGACATGGCAAAGCCTGTGAAGACGAGAATCCTTTTCTTTGCGCAAGAGGTTACAGCTGCACTCAGGTTCACCGCTGGAAGTCCTAACCTTTGTGGCGGGAACAGTTCTGCCTGTGGAAATACAAACTGGGCTCCCCACACATCTGCCTGGCCCATCGCCTGCTGGCAGTTGCCTGCTGCCTCTCCGGGAGGTCTGACTGGTAAAAGCTCGTGTTTTCTTCCAAACACCCTGCACTACACTCAGGAGTAAACCTCTCACATCAGGAAACAAAAAAAAAAGAATGATTCAGGATTGAAAAGATCTGGTTTTAGATTAACATTTCTGGCCAGCAAGTGAACTAGACTCGCATCCAGCAGTCAACCCTCAGGCCACCAGGATGAAACACAACTACAGCGGAGCAGGGAAGCAGTATTAAAGGAAGGGGGGTAGGCAGATAGATAAAACATCTTGTTCATGTTGAAGGTCTAGTTTATGACTAACATTGTCACGACGTTCAAGGCGGATGACTAAAAGGCAATATAAAATGGTTTTCAGAAGTGCAGTCATCAGTCCTTTGTAATACCAACTGGACATGATGATTTACCTGGTTGAATGACTTCTCTCTGTTGAAGTTTGTTGGAGACCAGTAACTGCAGTGTGTGCAACGGCCTGGAGCACTGACTCACCTGCCCTGAGCAAGCAGCTGGTGACACTTGTAAAGGTGGTTTTATAAAACCTCCAGAATGAGGAGACTTGGGACACATATGATACATCATTAAGATATGCATCAGGCATTATCTGGACACTCAAAAATCATTTTAGATTGGGAAAGGTTTTGGGTTTTTTCTTCTTGTTGCAATGAGTCCAAGAGAAATGAGCTCATTACTTTCAGGTGTGAGCATCTGTCCCACTCAGTTGCCTGGAGAAAATGTCCTCTCCAACATCTGCTTTTCTTGGCCTCCAGACCCTTTGGAAATGTAGCCTTGTGAAAGCAAGCACACCATATATATTATCTGTGTGCAAATTAAGGTGAAAACTTCACATGTCTATCAGAAAAGTGGGTCTAAGGCTGCTGGCAGAGCTTTGGCATACCTTTTCAGAGGGCATGGGCTATCGCTGTATGTGCAGGCTGCCTATAAAGCAGTAAAGCACCTTAGGGACCGAGGACTATAGGCCCTATTTTCAGAAGAAACTCAAATACCCTTGGCCCCTGGGTCACCCACTTGAGCTGCCGGGGAACATGAGGATCCCAGGTCTCCATGATTTTCCATTGCTCTCAGATTGCTGAAAAATATTTCCAACCTCTCACAACAGTCGCATTCCTTATTTTCTGTAAGTCTTGGGGCAAGCCCAGGCAGCACTGGCCTGCAGAATGCACACTAAGAAGGAATTTTTATATGCTTATCTTACTTTTAAGGTGATTTAGCAAATAGGAGGAGAAAGTCAGCACCAGCAACCAACAGATTTTCCACAAACATGACATTTTAAAAGAAAGAATTGCAGGGTATATTTACAGTTATTGACACAGTTCTGCTCTGCTTCTACTGTATTCATCGTCATGCTATCAGGGCATCTCCTATAAATGGCTGGGTATATAATGTTTCATTTTTGTTCTGAAAAACACTTGGATAAGTGATATACCTGCAATGCTTCTTGCCTATATAACATAAATCTTAATGATTAGAAGACTAAAATAATGGTTCTTACAAACTAGAAGCAAACCCAAGCTACCCATGATGCACACAATTTGCTCCTGTTGCTTTCAGCAAAATCGCAGTTTAAGACAATAGCATTATAAATCATTCTAATAGCCTTGCCTATGTAAAAACGTCTTCATGGTGAGTGGCGCCTGCGCTTACTACCACAATCAATAAAAAAGGCAGCTGAACTCTGCAGCAGCCTTTTTGGAAATTAGGGAAAATCTTGATTAGATTTCAGTTATTTGTGCCGTATCTTCCCAAGTGTGATAGCAAACGAGGTATTCCAAACTCTTAATAGAGAGAGAGAAGCACTTATCTGGCTTGGGAAAAATGTTCTGCCTTCCATTATTCGTATGACATCATGAAAGAAAAGCCAGTTGGAGAACGGATATTAAAGTGGAGAATCAAATCAATAGTCCATCCCTCTGCAGCCTGTCTCCAGCAATGGCCCAGGCCAGATATCACAGAGGAAGGCATAAGATGTCACTCAGAGACAGTCTTGCAATTATCTGCTTATGCAGGAAGTTTCTGGCTGTTTTCATAGAATTAGCTTATGTTGTGAAACATGGAGACAAAAATAGTTGAGTGTGGGCTTTTTTTCTACAGATGATTTTTTTATGATGTGTGAATGTGTATCCTGCTAAGCCTCCCATGTCGGCACTGCCCTGGGGCAATGAGTCCCACAAAGCACTCACACGCTGCAAAATGAGGATGTCTTTGTTATTTATCGCTGCCTTAAAGCAAACCGTTCCTGGCCTTTTACTTTCTGTTCTTGAGGAAATCTATGCTTTCTTGAAGCCTTCATGCTCACACTCGATACTGTCTCCTCCCGTGGTTGCTGCTGTTAGTGGCAGGAGCAGAAGGCAGAATAGGACTCAACCTGAGAGCGCGTGCCACTAAATAATGCAGAGGCTCTGTTTTGCTCCCTCGCCTGCCTTATTACAACCCAATATTTTCTCTCCTGTTTTTATTACTTTAGGGCCCTGGCCAGCGATGGACCAGTTTCCCAGTAGAGCTGCAAGATCAGCTAGGATAGTGTGAGCGAGGATTTATTAAACTAAAGCCAATTGCAAATTTCTTGATAACATGTTTTGCCACTGATCGTGCTGATTTGCCAAAACAGATATTTTCCCAGCACCATGGGAGCAGGGAGAAGCTCCCCACAGCCTCAACGACCCCACAAGGCTGGTAGTTTGGGAGCTTCACCTCTGTGGTGAGACACCCAGGCCCCAGTCCCTGGTGGTTCAGATCTAAGGCTTGGAGCCTTAAATCAGCTGGAGGTTTTGGTTACGTCCCTGTCAAAATGGAAAACACCTGACATCTGTACAGGAGCAGGTCCTCCTTGTCACTTCACTGGTGAACACATAGAGGTAGCACCTCTTCACCTCGTGGGTGGACCTTCCCCAGCTGCCAGTGAAACAGCAGGAGCACAGGAGAGGGTGAAGAAGAGCAGGCAGGACTGGATGGGACAGGGACAAGGACAGCAGTGGAGTAGGAGAGAGCTAAGAGGGAGGAAGCCAAGAGGCATTACCAGGAGGAGAAAGGGAGGCAGCCCAGGAACTCCTGGTCCCGGAGCCCCCAGCAGCGCCTGGATCATTCCCTGCATGACCCTGTCTAATTTTCACCCCATGCAGGCGAAGCAGTGGCTGTCACCTGATTACCTCGGAGCAAGCTGAAAATGTAGCGGGACTTGGCCTTTTATTCTTGCTCCTGGCTCCGCGTGAGGTTTGCAATCAGCTGTTAATGGCTCTCCCCTCACATAATTCATTCCTCTCCCCCGTTATTGTGATTACGCGGGGCCCTGAGTTTGTCCTGCCCTCCCTGAGCCGGTGCTTTGGCAGCTCAGCTACAGCAAAGGCCCCTGCGCCCAGCGAGTGGGAGAGACACTGGTAAAGCACATACAGGAACATCTCAAAGTCTCTGCTGCCTCTCCCCTGCAACGTTTCCAACACGGTATTAAATCATTCCTCACCAGGAGGAAGCTTTTTGCGTACGAGTGGCAGAGCTGGGATGGGGTTTTATATCACGCAGACAGACGGGGAGCCTGCTGTCAGCCACCCCCCATGGCAAAGTCTGCGGCACAGACACACTGACAGCGGGACAGACTGCACCACGGAAAGGAGAGAAACACCAGCACAGATTTTCAAAGAACAACCCAAACCCGCACCATGTCTCTGCTCGGGACCGGCTGCTCCCTCCCCACGTGGACTGGGTCAGCCGTGCCACAGCACGCTGGGGATCATGAGGGATTTTAGACTTTTTTGGAGGGTGAGTCATCCAGCAATACGAAGCTGCTTAAGGAGCACCATGTAAAACAAATTTCTGAGCAGCTGAGATGATTGCTTTACAACGGGAAAGCTTTCCTCAGAGATATTAGAAAGGTCCAGCAGAGCACCTGGACCTGGTTTGGTGTAGATATTAGTTATTTTCCACTCACACCTGGGGAGTGCAACTGCAGCACCTGTCGAAGAGGTTTTATTTGTGCACATCAACTGTTCTGAGCAGTATTTGTGCGCATGTGAAGATTATCAGTTGATTCAGCTGTTCATTGAGACAGCAAGGCTATGGGTCTTCACCTCTTAGAATAGGAGACTGAAGTCCCCCCAGGTGGTACGTGCTTGCCTGTTTCTCAGGGACCCTTGCCTACGCAGTCTGCCCTGACCTGGCACAGTCGCGGAGGCTCTGCAGCTCGATGCCCAGCCCCAGGAGCACTGGGTGGCCTGGAGAGCAGCAGCTCCCACCTCTGGAGGGAGCCCAAAAGAAAAGATTTGGGCTTTAGCACCTTCTCTGCAGACTGCACCTGGGAAAGGGACAAGGGACAAGGCAATGATGAAGATGCTCTGCAGCGGTTCCTGCTGAGCCCTTGCTGCAGCTGTGGAGCACGCTCAGACCCACCTCCCTCATCTCTAAACCTGCCTTTGGGCAGGTTGAACTAACATGAAAATCTACTTAACACGCCAGATGCCACCAGCGCTCCCCGGACCCAGACAGCCAGTGCAGTCACTGGTGGGGATGCTCCTGTAACACTGCGTGGTGAGGATTCATCCTGCCCAGTCGAGAAAATGCAGCCTCCCCTGGCTTTTAGATCAGGATATATAACATGCTTTCCTGTTTTGAGAGAAGATTTCCATCTGCACAGCTCTGCTGGTGGCTAAGGAGGTTGCAAATCCCTCTAAGTCAGGCTGTGCAGGTATCCCTGAGCATCTGCATTCACTCACTCCGACAGGACACACAGGCGAGCAAATTAAAGGGAAGCACTTTTGCTCCTCACACATGGAATTTAACTCCACATATGATTCAGCTGTGAGAGGAATGGCTCCCTGCCAGGATGTGATCCTTCAGTCTACAAGTACCGGCTGTGCCATTTCACACAAACCAAAAATTCCCAGGAACGCGCAATTTCCCTTTCTATATGCAAAATCCTGTGTCTCTGCTGTTGAGAATATTTTGGCAGCAGTCCTGCCCTTGTTTGCAGGATAAAAACTCATTAACTGCGCATTATATTCAACCACAGTTTCCTCTTTTTGGGGTTGGTTGGGTTTCAGGAGAACTCCTGTACCTGCGCTGGAGGCAGCGTACACTTTTCTAGCGGCGATGCTTGGCAGCAGAGCATCGCAGCCCAGCGCTGCGCCGATGCTGCTAACCAAGGCTGCCCTCTACCTCCCCGTCCCCTGCAGCACATCGCTGCTGCACCCCACGCCTGCGCCGCTGCTGAGCGCAGATTTTGGGGGACAAGGTGTGCCCCGCCGCCAGGGGCATGGAGGAGGCTTCCCTGGGCCAGCAAACGTGTCCTCCTGGAAACCTACTCAGCGGGGACTGAGCTGTGCTCCTCTGTCTCTCGCTGGAGTTGAGCCTTTGGCAGCTCAGCTGATCAAACCCTTCATCTCATCAAAGCCCCTTCCTTTAACTGGGACGTCCCATATTTGAGCATGCTCTGTCTAACCGAACCTAAACCCTTGGGGTTTGGGTGAAGATGGGGAGGACTGAATGGGAACGGGCCATGAGCTAGCCACTCGCCATGTCTCATTGTGCATTCACCTCTTACATCACCATTCCAATTAATGAGTCTTTACAAAAATCTCTTATTACAAAGACAGGAAAATTGGGCCTTTAACATAAGCCCACTTTTTACAAAGCTGTTAAGTCTAACGAGGAATTAAATTATTTTTGTTATCGGAGCAATGCATAATTTATTCATTTACAATAGCCTGCAAAAAGAAAACTTTACAGAATTGGCCGTGACACGTATGAAAAGAGGTGTCACAAGATTGTAATTTAAAAGGATGGGCAGCTAATTAAAAAACGAGTGCAGTGGTTCCATCTGCAGACTCAAACCATTCTAGAGGCTGTATTGCCTTACTTGCACCACACATGTTAAGCCATCCTTACGTTGCTCGCAAAGATAACGCTTATATTTTGAGTCTGTTTAACAAAGAGTTTCTTGGGAGGGGGAAATCTGAGCTGATTTTTTAATTTCTTGATTGGGGGTTAGATTTCCTAATGCGTGAAATCCACTTGGATCCCAATGACCTGCTGGGAATGTGCTTGCACTAGTGGTGGGGTGCAAGACGGGCAGAGCTGGTGCTGAGGACCCAGCGGCCACACACGTGTCGGGGGCTTGCTCTGAAGCAGCCCGTTAGCAACCGGGTCACATGGCGTGTGAGAGGACACCACCCGGTAAGGTCACGTGGAAGGGACCCGATCCCTGTTCCTCAGGACCACTGCAAGGTCAGCCAGTGCTCAAGTGGTGGGTATAATCAGGAGATGCACATCAAACATGCTGCTAATCTGAATTGAAATGCTAATATGGACACAACCACAGCCCGATGCGAATGGTACCCGTGTTTCTATATTCTGTGCATCTCCTTCGCCCGCCTGAGTCAAGCGGCGATAACCCAGAGCGGTCTGTAACACTGTCATTTGTCACCACAGACAGGCAGAAACAGCTGCTAACGCCACGCTGTAGCATTCCCGAATGCAACTGGCAGGAGCACACCTGGATCGGGGCTCTCTTGCTAAATAGCATTACACACTAGAGATGTGTTAGTGGAAGCCAAGAAAATGCGACATTGTGACACCTGGTGACATTTGCTGGCGAGGGCAGCTTTTGCGGAGGTTAAACTTACAGTACCAGCTTCCAGAGTGACAAACTAGTCCCACAAATGCCATTGACTGAAACCAGTGGAAGTTCGAGGCTTACAGCCTCTGCGGATTTGAGCTTTAGTTTCCTAGGCCTACTTCTTGGAGAGCACCAGGAGATTTGGCGTTCAATTTCTGACAAATTAAAACACCCCAAATTTCAGAAATCTGAGTTCAGCGCTTTCACGAGTTGAGTCTACCAGCGTCCCAAGCTGGGGCATCGTAGCCTCAAAAGTTATTTGACTTGCTGAATAACCTTTCATATATGCACGCAGATAATTGTCTGTTGTACAGGCACATACTCCTATTAATAATGAGTGTTTTCCAGGGACAAGGCATAAATCTGTATTTATGCCACGTCCAGTTTGTGCTCGAGCCTGTGTCACGCAGACAACAAGCAATAGGGTGAGAGGAAACAGTGCTTGCCTCGTCAGGCTTAATTTCTGCGCAAAGTGACATGAGTGACACCTGGTACTCACAGCACAGTGCCGGTGCTTTTCCTCTTGATCTTGAAGTGTGAGGAGTTATCCGCAAACTCCACCTCGTAGTTGGCCTCATCGGCGGTAACCCCGGGGGAGTCGATCTTGAGCGGGACTTCAAAACGCTCCTTGTTGGGGTCGTAGAGCTAAAGCAAGGCGAGGAGGAGGCCGGTTAGCCCATTCGTTAGCGTGTGTTGCTTTGGTTCAATCATTTTCCCCCACACAAAATACTCACCCTGAACCGGAGTCTGTCCTTTGTCTGGAACTCCACTTCCAAGACAACCGGGGAAATGTCATTTCCAAAGAGGGACAAGGCCTGGCGCTTGTTCAGCGTTACCCTGTGGCAGAAACAGGCGCTGGTGCCCACCACAACCGCTGGCTGCCTGCGACCAGCCTGGCGCGGGCCGGGGGGAGCGCCTCAGCTGTTCTACCTCAGCTCTTTAAACATAAATCATTGACTTATTGAGAGAAATACTCTCTGAGGTTAGCTTAGGCTCTCCTTGCCGTTAATGGATGGAATAGTTGCTGCTGAAGCAAGGAGACCTCATGGGACGCAGCCCCCAGAGTGGGAAGGACCACCCCATGCCAGAGCATGGTTTCCTCACCATCAGCGTGGTGTGGTGAGAAACACCAACTCTGTGTGGCTTTATACACAGGAATATATGCCTATTATCCTCCTTGTCACAAGCTGAGCACGTGTTAGTGAAGCAGCCTGGGGAAGGTCTCCACCGAGCTGCCCTCAGGGCGGCAGCGGCGGTCGCCGTGCCGTGCCGGACTGCAGCACCCCGGGAGCCACCCACGATTACCTCCAGCCTTTGGCTGTCTCCTCGGTGTTGCCGCCCAGGGAGTAGCCGTACGGAGTGTCCTCGGGGAAGAAGCACCAGGGAGCGTTGGCCACGTCGGTGGGGCACCAGCTGCAGCCCCGCGCCTCGCAGACCTCCTGGCTGGCGCCCGGCTGGGGGTGGCAGTCGATGCGCTTCGCCACCGCCCCGGAGCACTGCCCGTCCTGGCCTGCGCCCAGGCAGCCCCCCAGGGCTGGACACGGGGAAAAGCCATCAGAGACGCAGAAAACCTTGTTAAACCCCACCCCCCAATGCAGTGTTCTTCAGTTACCCTTTTTTTTTTTCTGTTGCGTTTTTTCCCAATTTTGGGGCTAATATGCATGATTCTTGACCGAGGTGGCGGCAGAGCAGCCTGCTCCCGACCAAGACAAGAGCAACCGGTTTCTTTTCCAAGGCAAAGCAGTGGGGCTGAAGTGTTCAGTGCTCAGAGCTGCTGGTGCTCAGCTGAAGCACGACTTGCTTCAAATACATATAGAAAGTTAAATAGCAGGCTAGTGAAATTGCTGGTGAGGCGTGAGAGCAACCCTGCAGGTGTACTTCAGTAAGGAATAAAACTGTTAGTGATACTAAAAGGCTACATTTTCTGTATAGTTACTCTCTCTCATGTTATACACAGAAATCATCTCTGTATCTGTATAGAAATAAATACGTGAAATCACCATGCACCTGTACAATATATAAATATAAAAATACTGAATACGTTTATCTTAGGTTTCACTTTTATATTGTATGACTACCACGTATATGTGGTATTGGTACCTTGTGTTAATACAGGTATGGTGATGAGTAAAGGGAAGATGCCAGCAGTAAAAGAAAAGGCACAAATGAGTCATTTGCAGAATCATCCTGACAAAAACCTTAGTAACATACTAAATCTTTTCCCTTTTTGCAGCTGCAGGTTGAGCTCTGTGGTTCCCCTGCATGGAGCGAGCCCCCCGAGAAGGGGGGCACCACGGGACCAGCTCCCTGCCGTGCTGACAAAACGCTCTGTTACCAAATATCCTTAAAGAGAGCAGGCGTACTGCAGGCAGAATACTTATTTTGAAGTTAACTTATGTCATTTCAGTCATTACGGCAATATTCAAAGACTAAATCTGCTTGAATGATAATCGTTCTTTTCCATAAAATGACTAATACCTCTGCTTTAAACTTTTTTTTTAATATGGACTGTTGTGTGCTTGAAAGCTTAAAATGTGATTGCTGATGCAGGCTGGGCATCTCCATATAAAGAACTTTACAAGCAGATGTGCACAAGCAATAATTATATATACTGGGGAAATTTACGGAATAAAACTGTAGATTCACTAGAAAATGCCATCATGCTGCGATGCCAGAGCTGATTTCCAAGCAGTGGGTGGGAACGCAGAAAAAGCAGGAGCTGAGTGCCATCTACATTTGTCTTTTGAGAGAACCCTCATCCTCCCTTTGATGCAGCAGCATCTGACACTTGGGTCTGACGCTCCTGGGATGCGCAGCAGAGCTCGCTCCTCGCTGCCACAACACTGTCACCTACTAGAGGTGGGAATTAATGGGTGAAATCCTGTTAACCTTCGCCTGCTGCCAGAGAGGCAGGCTGGGCTTCCACCTTTCTTTTCTAGGGTGGACAGTCATGCCCCAGAGGCTGGCTGCTTTCTGTCCAGCTTCCACCTCCCATGATCCAACACATGGGAAAGACCTAAATTCTGATCCTCGTTTTCATCCAAAGCATAATAGGAATATGAACATCCCTCTGCAATCCCTAAATTATTTCGTTTTGGAGCAGAAATCAGAGAGGATTCATCAATGGTCTAATGAAACACTGAAGACTCTGCACTGGGTGGGTAAAGCTTCGTATTTCTGTACCGTGTCCCTGCTGCAGATGTGGGAAAGACAGACAGATTGCAGGTCCCATGGAAATAACTACCACTATGCACTGAATGCTTCTGCTTATTGAGGGAGGTGGAAGGATTTCAAAGGCTTCCTGCAGCCCTCTGGATCCCAAGGTCCTTAAACCTGTGCAACCGCTGAGGCTAAAAAAATGCCGTACCGAGCACCACCTCCGCGGTCAGTGCACGGTTCTGTGTCCAGCAGCTTTGCCCTACCGTGCCTTGCACTTTCGAGTTAACACCTTGGCAGACAAAGTACAAAATAGAGTAAACCCATCATATTTCATTTAGTTTTGGGTTAGGTTTTTTTTTTTCCTAATGAGAGGCAAGTGCGGCATCAGTGTGTTCATTGCTGAAATCAAAGAAAATGACTGAACACACTACAGCAGAATATTAACTAGGTGTCATTCTACATAACATAGGTTCACGGGACACTTATCAAATCCTTTGTATAATAAAATCCTTTCAAAATACTTCATAAGAAGGATATTGTGAATGAAAAAGCTAGTTCAAGGCAAAAAAAACTTGCCTTAGCAGAAGCCAAGACATTTCTTTGATTTCCTCTCTCCCACCAATGTGAAGCTTAAATTTCCCAGCAAATTTGGAAAACAAGCACTTGCAGGTATGAGCAGCTGAACAAGGCTGCAACCTCCTTCATCCCATGTTTCTGGATTCACTTCTATTAGAGTACAAATGGGATAGTAGCAAGTGGGAAGATGCAATTTTCCTCCCCTACTTTTTCAAAACGTTTTAATTGTAAAAGCTCTGCATCATTTTCACTGCATTTATGGCCCATGTCTGTAAACATACACAGAAGATGAAATGCAAACGAGCGGTTGAATATAGCAACAGCTGTGTCTACTTGCTGCTTTTCCACGATAATTTCCATGGGAACAGAAGCTAAAGCAAGGTAGTTTGAAAGATATGTGTGAAAAATTACCCCATTGATTTTTTTTTTTTAAAACCTTGACTTCAATTTTGTGAAGTTGGATTAGAAAATGCTGCAGTAAAGCATAAGCAAGGAATTAAAGTATCGCCACGCACCTTTTAATTTAATAATATTAGTCTTTACATTTTGGGTTCATCCATATGTTTCAGAGGCATTTGCTGCAGAGGTTCCCTCTTCCTTTATCTAGCAACGTAAGATGTATTTTCCTGGACTAGACTCTGGACCAAATTAACCTCTGGTGTACTGGGGTAAAAATCACAGCAAACAAACCAGCAATGCACAGGGTAACTTTCAGTAGCTGAACAGTCCCATCGACACCAGTGTGTCTGTGCTGGCGCCCAAGAGCTGACTGGGATATACTTCTCCAGAGACACCCCAGGCAGAGTTAAAGCCATGCCTATTCTCTCCTTTTCTATGTAAAAAGAAGATCTCCTCTTCTAATAGCTCTTCTGTTACCACATGTAGATCTTGCTCTGAAGCCTGCGACAAAATACAAATGCCACGCATTTACCTGCTAGCACAACAGCCAAGAAACACAGGATCCTCATCCTCTCCATGGTCAAACGCTGATCTCTGCGGGCAGCATGGAGCCTTTTATACAAGGCAGGGGCACGATAAGCACTTGTTCTGATACATAACAAGAAACATTGCAAATATTTTCTCAGCATCCGTATCTTACATGAGACTAATTGTAACACGTGACCTTGCGTGTATTTAAGAACATATCTAAGCAGATAAGGTGGGATGTAGTTACTTATTTGTCCACAAATTTTGATCAACTTTTGAATTCTAACTTTGAGAAAGAACTTCTTAGAAAATTCAGTTCTTAGAAAATTCAGTTCTCGGAGACCACCTTTTTTTTTTTTTTTTTTAAACAAACATCTTCAGACAGTGCGAGTCCAGCACTTACCTTTTTCTGATTTCATATTATCTTTTGTTACATATGTAGTCTTATAGTACAAATGAAAAGTTTGGAGAAAAACAGCCGGTTGAAGAATTCTTCATTGAAACAAGACCCTGATACCGTGACCTTTACAAAATGACAATTTTCTTCCAATTACTTGATGGCAAGAACTTTCAGGGTAAAGCTGTGTTCTATGGTAAGGTCTGGTTTAGGTGGAATGTCTTCCTGGAGGAAAAAAAAAAAAGAATCTCTCTATACACGCATTATCAAAGTTATATTGGTGCTTATCAGGAGATGGGTTTGTAAGACAGAACATCTGTGCTGACAGGCATCACCAGAGAGATGCATCTGCAGTTCGGACTGCTGCCACCACAGCCCCTCACCGTATGGTCCATCAAAGCAGCGCAGCCTGACAGCAGGTCGTCATTTCCTAGGTTTGTAAGGACTTTTGCCCTCCAGTTGCAGAACACAATATTCACATGAATCTTACACACACACACACTAAAAACCCAGGGTTCCCAGATGACAGCCATGAGCGTTCATCTCCAAAACCAGGGGTCACCAAGCTGTTGGCACCATTGGTGTAGCTCGGGACAGTGGGTGGCCTTTACCCACTGGGCCAGGTGGAACAGGGACCCTGCGCCAGGCGCACAAAGCCTTTCACAGGAATGTTGCACATAAATCCACTCCCCCCCGGGAGTTTTGCTCAAAGTTGTGATGTGGTCCCAAATCTTACGTGTGCGCACCCCTCGAGTAGTCAGAAAGCATGATAGATAAGCACTAATTGGTATTGCTGCTGTTTATTTTAACTAACCTCTATGTTGTTTCTTTGCAATATGTATGATTACTTGTTTCTGCCAAAAAAATGGAATAAATCAGTAGCCTCATATCAAAAACAGCATGCATTTTCATCTCTTTTCAAGCTGTGCTGAGAAGGAAATAATTCCTCTAAGATCAGCAAGAGGCATCAGAACTTTTCTTTGTTTGACAGACCATATGTAATAAGGTAAGAACTGTCATCTCTTAGGAACGGGAGCCATCTGCTTCATCTTAAATCTGTACTCTACTTAGTATGAGGGAATCCTACTAGTACTATCAAAACACAAATAACGGCCAACAAGAAGACAGACGTGGGATACCAGAACAAGCTATGGGCTCTATTAATCAGCAAGCTATTCTACTGCATTGTATAAAATTATGCATTTTATATTTGGAGCCTTTGCAAAGGAAGTGATTTTTTTTTTATAAGGAAGTACAATGAAAAAGGCAGAGAGAAGTAGTTCACATTCACATCTTTATTTAAGTATTACCTACATAAGCTATAATTTACAGACTAATACTTTCTGGGAAAAAAAAAAAACAAAAAAAACACAACAAAACAAAACCAAAAAAAACTCAATATCCAAACACTGTATCTGAATCTACATAATTTTTTAAAATTTGCAGAATTTACAAATTAATAATCAGAGCAGTTGGGTAAATTATACATCCTCCCTCAATATCCACACTCTAAGAGCTTTAAAAGTCATACAGGCACAAGATAAATTTTCTTTGTACAACCATCTATTTACAAAGCTTTTTCCAATACACGTGGTTCAGTTCTCAAAGTAACTGCCAAGGTTTGCAAAACAGTGTATTTAAAATACATTTAGCAGCATATAAAATTAGATAAAAAGGAAAGACATTTTGCCTTAAAAAAGAAAATGTGAGATGATAGAAACAAATCCATAAGAAAAATAGATTAAGATACATTTCTGTCATGACATTAAGAACACCTAGTCATTACAGAATAAAGGTAAAACACTAATCAAACATACCAATTTATAAGCATTTGAGTTCTAGTCCTGAGCACAGAGTATACATAGCTGCACAACTTTGGTCAACCAGGATTATATGCTAACATTAACACAAATCATATGGCATTCGCTGTTAGCCGGATACAGCCATGTCAGATAGATGTGTCATTAACAGCTTCTTCCCATCTTTTATTCACTCCACTTTCCTAACAACAGTGTAAGTGACCTTTAGAATCTTGAAACTGCTTGTCATAATCAAAGGCTTATTACTGGGACATCATCATTCCCCTGCTATCCTAAAATGCAAAACAGCTGATCAGGCTTCTGAGTGAAATACAGCAGAGCACTTTTGTTATATGTTCCAGGTTATAACTTTGAGATGGCCATTAGAGAAGACCGATTCCCAGTTAATTTAAACTGCAAGTGTTACTTATGCACACAAATTCAGCCATAATATATAGACAAATACATGTGACCATTGAGACACAAGCATGTTACCAAGAGGTTATTTTTTTCTTAAATACAGTACATATTTTAAGGACAGCAGGTCTAGTAGAAGAGTTCACTCTTATTTGTCAGTTCATTCCAGACATCAGTGTTTACCTAACAAGCATGCAGCGAACTGCATAGAGTGCACCTCAAATTCATCAATATATTCCTTTATCGCCATCATTTCAATTACTGGCAAGATCTTCACTTGCATCTCCTGTATCTGAGATCTGTCCGTCTATTACATTTCGAGCTTTCCAGATCCTCACAGTCCGGTCACTGAAAAACGTAACGAAGCAGTATTAGAGGTAGGTAATTAAATTGGGGATGTGGGGGAGCTTTCTTAAAAGCTCAGGTGTCTTACTCAGAAAGGCAAAATAAGATTTCCTTAATGGATATGCAAGGGTCATTCCACCTCGAGGAGACTTTGTAATCTAAGATGTACCACATTTAAAATTCCCAAACCTTATCATCACAGCACTGGCTGCTACCTTTAACCATCTAGACAAGTATAAAGATTATGCCTAAGGAAAGTAAAATCCTACTCCCCCATTACTTAATTTTTTAAAATACAGCTAATGGTAATAGGCTTAAGTAGACAGGCATCAGAGGAGAGCTTCCACCATGTAACTATTTGCAACTCAGCAGACTATGAGGAAACAGCCAGTGTACTACAGAATGAGAGAGACTCAATAGGACAAGATTACTTCCTGTCATTAAAAAAAAATGTGGAAGGTTATAACAGGTTAAATCACACAGGACTTGAAACATGCCCCGTTTGCACAAGAGGTCTAGTCTATAATAAGAAAAGGTAAAAAAAAATAAAGCACAGAACCACAAGACAATAGAAAGTCTCCCCCCACAAAAAACCCCTTTGCCAGGTGCTGGAAAGTGAAGACCAGTGAGCTGGTGTTCAGAAGCCCAGGAGAGGCAAGCTATAATTCTGTACTTTTGGCAGAAATCACTATTTGCGCATATTTTAAAATATGCGCAAGTAAAGTATCACATGGAATGTGTCACAAAACTCTATCATCATAATAAAAAAGTAAAATAAAGAATTAGTCTTGTTAAATAGCAATTTAGAGAAATAGAGAAGTAGAAGTTATGAACTCCTCATAAACATTGAATTGTGTGACTAGCAAACATTGACTCATGTATTCCTTATAACCCCCTTCAAAAAAAGCCAGGAGGCAGGACAGACTTTATCACAGTACAGAGGTTTTCTGACTTGAGCCTTCACTTCACTGTAAATTGTCAGGAACACCATAAGTTCTGTAGACCTTCACCATAAGTGCCAAAAGGCTGGGATTTTCTTTCACTAGTAATAAAGAATAACCTTCAGGTGAGTGCACGTACTAAAATTATTAATAATCTTTAGGCAGACACCTCTACCTCTATCTATTAATGCTTAAACATAAAAATTGGCCACGAAATGTGGAAACTTGGCAACTTCGAAATACTGCTTCGATTCAGAAAGACCTGCTTTCAATTCAAAAGGCCAGAATCTTCTGTGATTGGCACTAGAAGATAACAGGACAGCTTTCACAGCTCCTGTGCTCAGGCTACACCAAGCAGGCTCTGCTGCCATCTCCCACATTTTCTCCAAAACTAGACATTTTTCTTGGTCAAGTGCCCTGAGATTTCAGGTACTCAGTTTGCTCACTTTTACTGATGAAGCAAATATTCAAATCAAGGTGTTTAAACAGTAGGATGGCTTCCTCTGCTATACGCCAGCACTTAAAAACAAACAAACAAAAAACCAAAAAACTACATACCATGGGATTTAGAAAAATTCCCACAGGTCAGGAATCAGTCCTAGCAGTACATAGCTCAGCTGTAAAGGCTAGCTGGTAAAGTTCTCAACTAGTGCCAAATTCCCCCTGCCAAGCAGTGGTGTCTCAACTCTTTTGATCATGCACGCCTACCACTAAAAAATTTTTGAGCACACACCTCCATGTGTATTTATTCGTTTATAAATTATACATGTGTACTACTGAAGCTCTAATATTTTCTTCCTGCAGCCCAATGGATTATGCTGTGCATCCCCTGGGGGGCATGCACCCCACTTGGAGTCCACTGCAGTAGATTATGAGCATTTAGGGGCACGGACCAGCTCTTCCCATGCTTGCTATGAACTGAGTTACACAACTGAAGATCTCCTAAATGCGTTTGCATGGACAGAAATCTAGCAGGAGCCATGGAAAAGAAAGATTCATGGAGAAGAAAAACTCACTCTGCTGCTGTGAAAATCTGGCTGGAGTTGGTGCAGATTGCATTTATAGGGCTGTCATGTCCCTTCATCTCCCCAATGGGTGCGAAGGTATCCACATTCCAGAGCTTGAGGGTGCCTCCTCGGCAGCCACTGAGCAGAACCGGGGCGCCAGGAACGAGGCCAAGAGCACACACCCAGTCTTTATGAGCATTAGGAACTTGCTGAAAAAGAGAAGCAGGCAAGTCTCACAAGGGCTGCAAAATCTTTTAAAGGAACAAGCACAGAAATGGAAAAAATCCCAAGTTCTAAGCCCGATTCCTGTCTTGCAGTAGACTTGCTACATGGCACTGAGTATAGCCTCGCCCTGTAGCTTCTCCTCCTTTAGGGCAAGGAGGGGGCTACTTCTATACCACAAGTTTGTTTCTCTTTGTGAAAGAGTACTGCAAAACAAGGAAATTTAATATGCACAACTGACCTGACTTGGAACAGAAGTTAATTTAGGCTAACACTAAATCTGCATATGTTCAAATGCATATTTGGATCCATATTTGAACATATGGTCTCCATATATGTTTGAAGTCTGTCTGTAAGACAGTTATAAAACACATAAAAAGAAAATCCAAAATACTGCTCAAAAAATTCACCAGGGAGACAGAAACTGTTTCTATATTTGCTTTTCTCCTTTCTTCTTTTCCCATTACACATTATAAATTGATTTTGTGATGTAGCACTTAAGAAAAATACATTAATTCTTTATTGAGGAAGGACACTAGCATTTTACAGCTAATTCAGAAAGCAAAATGCTGCACAGAGCAGCTGAGAACAACATCCATTTGATACCAACACTGGGGAAATGGTAGCCCAAGTTTGCTGTCTTTTCAGGGGACCCAAGAGTGGCTCTTCTCCAGTTCAGTTTGGTAGGAACTGCTTTGGCTTGCTGCCTCTCTCATATCATGGAGTACATTCAGCTTTCTAGGATCATCTTGGCGTTTTATCTATAATATAGGCTGCTGTCACAACACTGGTGGTCTGGTCCTGCAGCACTTAATGAAACTGGCGGGGGGGTTGGGGAGATGTTGTTCTTACAAATCTTAATTTAGTCATAGAAGCATTTTGTGGCTTGGGTTGTATAGCACCAAGTGAAGAAGATGATGTCCAAATTCTTTTGAATAGCATGTTTGTTAAGTGCTTTTCATCAATTCTAGAGGACCAACCCTGTTTAACACACGTGTGCCAAACCAGGACCTCTGTTGAAATGTTATAGTTTAAAGCAGCCCAACTCTGTTTTCGGGGGGGCATTTTTTTCCTCTTCATCTAAAACAGTCACGTGTACACACCAAAAGAAAGTTGCAACAATAGAAATTCTGACTGGGTATGGGGGAGTGGGAAAAATTCATACAAGATTAGTTTAAGGCTTGCAACAGGTCACCCAGAGCAGGTGTGCAATCTGTGACCTCGGAGATTTTGAAAACTCAGCCTGGCAAGGCCTTGAGTAACCAAACCTAATTACAAAGTTGGCCTTGCTTGCATCAGCGGGCCAGCTTTGCACTGTGTGACTTCCAGTGACACGTTCACTCTGAATTACCCCATGCTTAGCGAAAGTAACAGTACTTTTCTTCATTCCCTAAGAAGGCAGTGAATAAAAATTATTTAAATTGTTTTGTCAAACGCTTTATTGTCACCACCTTGAAAAAACACACAACATGTTATAGAAAAAAGAAAAAGAACGCAAGACCATTTTTATTAAGTTTACTTTGAAAGCCAAACAAATAGGGAAACACAAAGTATAGAAAATATGAAATTCACATACACAAAAAGGAAGATAAGAAAAGGAATACAAGTCCACTGTAACATACTACTTCACCCCTGCCCTTGTATTCTTTCTGTTGTTAAATTAATTGCAACAGTAAAAATGCACATTGCATAATATTTTAATGAGCCTAAAATGCAAGAGTGAAGATGCTTCTTACAACTTTAATGAAGTCACCCTGAGAATTCAAAATGTTTCCTGTTCCTTCGGTCCTCCTGATTTTGCTAACAAGCTGCTAGTACATATCCCTAGACAGACAGATATAAGGCCAGATGCCCCAATAGGACCAATCGAAGATTTTCTGTAAGAAGCTGGATTTCTGAATCCTTATTTTAACTGTGAAAACTTAGTAGTATTCTGAAAAGGAACTGGAACTCAATTGGGCAATTTTGAAAGAACATCACAAAAGATTGTATTTTTGTGGAATATTAAATATGCCCATATAGAAATTTTCTTCTTAAAATGACCAATCCTTTATTATCTCATGTTCCAAAACTTTAATATTCTATTTGCTTCCTTGCACATTAAATGCACATAAAGACACGCTCCTCCTTCCTCCAAAAATTATTGGATGACTGGTATCTAAACAAAACTTTGCAAGAACAGCGGTATCTTCTGACATTCATTTTTCTGCCTTCTGTATCTCACACAGCCTCAACTTAACTGTATTTCTACCTCAACAACCTCTCATAAGACCTGAAAGAACAGACTGGCTTATAGCAAGTAGCCAAAAATCAAAGTTCTCCATGTCAGACAAATTACAACGAACTTCCAAGTTTTCCTGGATTTGAGGTCCATTTTTGCTCCCCCCATCTCCCCCCCTTTTTTTTTTTAAATAAAAACTTACACCAAATATGTTCTAACAACCAACAGATTATTATGTGTGTGTTGTATACACTACATAACATATGCATTGTATAACAAGATGAATGGAGATCTAAGGACTAAGCTTTTTAGTAATAAGGCTGGGTGGAGCGAGGTAGGTTGCAAACCTTCTTCACAAGAGAACATTCTGTAGCCTGATCTAAAGCATTGTTTGTCATTAATGGGTTCCCAGTCCAAAATTTACCAACTTGTCAACGACAAGGGATGATACCCAATAGTTCCAATCATAGAGGAGACAGGTGCTGCCTTCATTCTGAAGCAAAAAAGCCCAAATCCATGTACTCAGTGCAAAAATAGAGGGCTAACCACTTCATCATAACTTCCTGATGCTACATACGCTGAAAAGGAAAGCAACTGCATTCCTAGTGTAAAGGATCAAGTACATTATCGATTTCTGTCTTAGTCAGTGCTCTGTGCCTTCCCTATTAAAAACATCAGTATCTAAGTGAATAGTATGAGCCTGAACATTTACACAGCCTGCAAACAGTTCTACAGCATGACTGTCACATTAGCTGCATGATTTTTTCCATTACCTGAAGAAGGTCTTTTTGAGTCAAATCCCATTTCTTAATTCCATTATCTCTGGATCCACTAAAGAGGTTGTCTCCCATAATAGCAAGTGCTTCAATGCCATCATAATGAGGAGGTTCAAAATTGTGTGTAGGACTTACGCTTCCAAGAGCCCCTTCAGTCACATCAAACATCTAAAATAAATAAAAGACCAAATATGTTAAGCAAAATTATCTGCCATCTAACCATCTTGGAAGACATTGCACTGAAAAACTTCAGGGGAAAAACTTAGAAAAATCTTATTACAGGCCACTGTATCATGATGTATATTTGACAGAATTTATCTACCAGAACAAGTCTTTTGTCCTCTTCTACCACTTCCCTGAAGCAGGAATGCTTCACTGACTTCAGGGAAGACCGTTCTGGGAAGAAGTGCTACTACTTGGGCATGAAATACACAGTATCTTCACAAGAAGGAGCCTATGTATGTACCGTGTGGTAGAGAAACAAAGCTCATGAGTGAGTATGGAAAACACGATTCACACTGAGAGAATTGTATATGCAGCTGCAGGAAGATACATTAATATATTTTTCTAAACAAGGTGTTTTGGCAACGGCAATACCATTACATGCTGATGCTTTCCATGGATTAGACTCACATCCCTCCTTGCCTGTGCTCCAAGAATGGGGGCTTAAAACAAACTCCTTAAGTGAGGCCATTTTAGCAATTTAAGGCATAATCAACCCCATCAGCTCTTTGTCCCTAGAGAAGCAGTGTAAGCAGCCCTGTTTCGTTTTGCATTGTAGTGAACCAGAACTCACCCAGTGAGACTGAGCCGAAGAGGAACAGAGGAGCCATAACTTTTTAAACCACTACCACTGTTTCACAGGCAAATGTCAGACTTCATCCCCTATTATTTGCTCTTCATCGACCTTTTAAAATGAATACGCTTGGCAGTAAAAAAGGGACCGCTTGGTAGTGTAAAAGAATGCCTTGAGTGAGTTAAAGGTATTTTAAGTTACAGCATTCCATTAACGTGCATCGGTTCCAATTGTAACAAAAAGTTCAATGATACACCTGAAAAATGAGGCACTTAAGACAGAGGTGACTGATATTGCTGGCTTAGTAGAGAAAACAGTAGTTTCCTGTGGCAAGGGAAAGCAGCATCTGTGACCAGACCTACTACCCCCAGTAGGCCTACCCACATGGAGAAGCACTGACAATTCCCAAGCTGTTGCACTGACCATGCACATACAGATCATTTCTACTATCCGAAGTGGCATGACAATTTATGGACGCACTCACCTCGCAGAAAACCCACTACTCTGCAGAACATACACATGGCCAAGTACCCCTAGATATTCTAGTGGTGTAAGTCAAGAAGCAGGTGGCCTCATACGGATTTACGTAGCCCGCCCACAGCAAGGGAGCACACAAGAATAGCAGATAAACTTCTCTGACTGTTGACAGCTCTCTTTTCCAAAAGCCCTTTCACGTCCTTGCTCATCACATGAGTTGGTAGCATGATAAACTTGCATTACATGATCACATCCTCTTGTCCCCACTGAGGTCCTGCACTCATCACTGTGCCAGGATGGTAGCCCTTAACTAACTCAATATTCTGAACTGTGCAGAGAAGTAATTATTAGAGCGCCTCTCTCTGTCACCCTACTGCCCAAGAATCCTCTGGCCTCTAACCACAGAGGCTGCTGACAGGATTCAAATCCATGGCCCAAACCGTCAAGCTATGCACCCGCCTCCCAGGCAATCTTCTGAGGCTGGCCCAGTGCACAGCCAAGCATCCAAGAATTGCAGGATAACATCAAAAAGAGAAAGCCCAGCTCAGTAAGAAAGCTCACTGAGGATCCGGTTTCTGCTCCACTCCCAGATGTGTTTATACACTTTTTCCAGGGTGCAAGAAGTATAAAGCCTAGACCGAAGGGTACTCCCTCGCAACAGGCTAGAGTATCTGGTTCATTCTCTCTTTGGCCTCATGAATCACACATTCGTTGCAGTGTGAGGGTCAGCTTTGTAGGGAAGATAATGTATAGTTCCCACAGTTTGGTGCTTTGGGCATACTCTTCAGAAACAAGAGCTTGTGGGTTCAAATACCCCCTGGCTGAGGTGGGCCCAAAAAGAAGACAAAAAAGAAAAGAAGAAAAAAAAAAAACACA
>VYZM01014469.1:409046-433511 GCA_013398915.1 Dromas ardeola | reverse complement strand
CCCCCCCCCCCCCCCCCCCCCCCCCCCCAAAAAAAAAAACAGCCAGATTTCCCATTCTTGAGTGAATTAATTCCAATGCCCAGAAGCAGGAAAATATCGTAACACCACTGGCTATGCTCTGAACACAATTCAGAGCAACTTGCATGCTAATGAATACACCAAGTAGACTGGGCACGTTGGCTGAGATGTGCCGAACTCTCTCTCCTTCCCCACTCCAGAACTCTGATAACACTTAAGCAAGAGTTTGGGTAGACCCCACTCTTTTCTGTGGGGAGCACACAGTGCCTCTGCTGAGGCAATTGGGTCTGCACTCCAAAACAGAGGCACTGACTTAAGATACTTTCAAGAGCTAAATGTTTCTTAAGAGTAGGTGTTAGGAATATTTCTCCAAGACTTCACACACCTGATGTCCACCTTACTGGGGATTAAGAAAAAGTTTAACTGCAGACAACCATCTAGATTAAAATAGCAATGAAGTGATTATTAAGATTATTAAGAGTTTATTAAGATTGAACATTATTCATAATCTATAACTGATGAAAGAATTTCTATCTTGGCTATGACGTTTCAGATATGGAGATGTGAGTCACTTCTGCCGAAGCCTGCATGCCAGGCTGATGTGAAGAGTCAAAATAAATAAGCAAATACTAAGAGTTTACCTTTATATAATGATCCTTTGAACCAGTGACAATAAGATCTTGTCCATTGGAAATTCGATCTACAGTAAGGCACATAACAGGACCCTGGTGACCAGTTAACTTTCCTGTAGATTGAAATCTTCAGGAATAAGAGAAGAAATGAGGATTTGTTATTTTTTCATATATCTAATACAACCTATAGCACAGTTCCTGACAGAACAGATCTTTTCATTTTCCCCATGTCTTCACTATTCATCCCATGGTTACGTATACTTTATTGCCCATGCGTGCCCATGTGTAAATGTTAAATCTATGTTAAATGTAAGCAAAAGCTTCTATTTATGTAAAATAAGAATTAAAAAAATTTAAGTAAAGACAAATCAGACCCCTCAAAGTATTCTCTATTTTGAACACACTCTCTGGGTGCGAGTTCTGTTTGGAAAAATGCTATTGTAGTGCAGCTATCATAGCCCTGTATTATATTACTTTACATCAGTTGGCTTTCATCATCTCATCAACTATTACTAGTCAAGATTCATGCATCTGTCACCTTACCAGAGTATGTTTTATAGAGCCTATCTTAAACAAAACCTTGTGTTTTTTCTTTCAATGCGTTTTGTCCTTTTTCCTTTCTTGTGTTTGTCGTGTTTGTCCTTTCAATACTCAAAGAGTGCTTTTAAGAAAGATGGGGACAGACTTTTTAGCAGGGCCTGTTGCGATAGGACAAGGGGTAACAGTTCTAAACTAAGAGGGGGAAGATTTAGACTAGACATCAGGAAGAAATTTTTTACAATGAGGGTAGTGAAACACTGGAACAGATTTCACAGAGGCGGCAGATGCCTCATCCCTGGAAACATTCAAGGTCAGGTTGGATGGGGTTCTGAGCAACCTGATCTAGTTGAAGATGTCCCTGCTCACTGCAGGTAGGGTTGGACTAGATGGCCTTTAAAGGTTCTTTCCAAACCAAACTATTCTGTGATTTTTCCAATCATTTTTACTGAAACTATTCACCGTAACTTTAATACATGAGGAGATCATGAGCACCTTCATTATCTCAGTAGCCACCACGGCATGGATTAGTTGATCCATATCTTGACCATATTTTGCCCAGGTCATGGACATTACCATAAACAGGAAACACTTAACTGACTTCGTATCCACATGTAACCACCTAGAGAACATTCTCTTCTGCCCATGTTCAGTACCTTTTCAGGTCCCACATCCTCACTGAGTTTCCAGCAGCTGCATAGAGGAATGTGCCAGTTGGATTTAGTGCAATCTGATTGATCTGGTTCTCTCCAGCTGGGATAGTGACTGTTCTGTTAGTACTTCCTGAACACGCATCACCAGGCATCGCCTGGCCCGAAGACCTAAATACAGGGAGGAAGGAGGGAAAAAAAAAGAAAAAAAGAAAACAAATTCCCTTATTGTGCATTCATAATAAGCCAATTATGAATACTGATCTTTTGATAAAAACACTATAGGCATGAATGCAAACAGGTTTGTGTTTCCATATATTACCAATGCCTTACAGTGACTTAGCCTGAACACGTAAAGAAAGCCTCCGGTCTCAAACAATGTACATAATTATAGTGCTACACTACTGAATTAAATCTAATAAATTTGTATTTTTTTAATCTATGAAAGTAAGAGTCAGTTATACTCTTTGCATTCATAGTTTAGCATACTTACGTCAAAGTCCGAATACACTTAGCAGAATCTCTGATGTCCCACACCTTGATATAGGAGGTTGAGACTGTGAAGACCAGGCTAGTGTAGTTGCAATATTTTATAGAAACAACATTATTTGGATGACCACCCAGAGACATAATCTCTTGTCCAGTTACCAGATTCCAGACTTTACAGGTACGATCTAAATAAAGACAAGCAAAAAGAGAAAATAAAAATAAAAAACTTAAACAAAACCCACCAAAGAAGCACCAAAGAAAATATGTTTTTCCAAAACTCAATTAATTTTAAAAAGTCCATACATTTGTTCGCACTCATACATAACCCTCCATTTTGGTATGCACTTTTAAAGACCTAATTAATTAACCCATTTTTGTAGAGTACACATGGGCATCATCTACCATTATCAAAACTAAGCAAGGTTAATCATTAAATGTTGTGTAGAAGATGTGCGTATTAGGTCCCACAGCATTTTAAAAGGATAAAATCCCATGTCAAGCCCAAACTGTCAAACAGTTTGGAGGCTGTAAAGTTTAGATGATGACAGATCAAGACAACTACTCATTTTTTAATTCAAGGATTCTTCATCAAGAACGTAGTTCAGGAGGGACTTTGTACCTCAGCATGACAGGGGACTGACAGCAACAACAAAATTACAGAGGCAAGAAGTGATCCAAACTATTTAGTGCCTTAAGAGCCTCTGAAAATCACAGTGTAAGCGCTTTAGTCACAGTTTTCATTCAGTAGCAAAGGAATTTAAATACTGCAACCTTTTGTATACTGAAGGCCCAGATGCCTAGAAGTTCTCAAGACTTTTGCAACACAAATGGAGTCCACACAGGAAACTCTCCTTGTTGCACCATGTCTGTATCAATCCTTGTATTTTAGAAGCACTTTTTTCCTGGAATAAGTACTGGGAGGATGAAGAGGATGTGTAGACAGTGTTTATAAGAGCACAAAGAAAGTAAGTATACTAGGAACTCGTTAACCACTTTAAAAATCCCAGCTATCAAGACCAGAGTCCAATATCCGCAATGCACCTGAAAGCTTATTGGCATTCCTGGATTGGAACTGTCTGGTAGCATAATGGCTGTCAGTCAGCTGAGGCTTTCTGCTTCAGCAACAATTTCCAAAAGATTTAACTTTAATTAAACTGTTGTCTACACCCTTGTACGCTTGAGTACAAGTATACTTTGTAAAGTTTTCCCCTCCAAAAATATATACAGCAAAAATTCTTCCATAAATATGGGAAGCTAGCATATGACAAGAAAAAGCAAATATTTACAACATCTGCAAACACCCCATGTTAAAAGCAAACAAAACCTTTAGAACACAAACACAGATGTAAAATAAAAAAATAAATTTGAAAGTCTTTTTTTTTTTTCCCCAAATAGCCACTAAATTTGAAATATCAATACAAAATAACCAAGCAACATTTACAGAAGCTAAAACTACATCCTTTTTTTGTATTTGTATCCACTTGCACAAATGCTAAAACGTTGGCTTAAAACTTATTAGACCAAAAGTTTACCAATCCACTGTAGGAACGTGTCTTGGTATGTTTAGCAGCCAGGTAGTAGCATAGCCACAGAAAGCATACCTTTCTTCCAAAGCACTATTTCTACCAGCTTGAACTCTTCATAGAGTGGCTGCACCCTCCATCAGGGAACTTAGTCACTACTAGATCTAGCCCCTCTCACAACAGCCATACAACACGTACACTCACAAAGGACAGGACAAGGTGCACAGGGGAAGCTGAGCAGAGCTAGGGCCATTTTCTAAGAATCAACTATGGCAGGAAGAATCTATTCTGTAGGTAAGTCTGTAGGTAGCACAGCCAAAGATTTGCCAATTTGCACCTCTAGCCCTACCCTGAGGCTATTACTTTGCATTGCACATCATGTGTGCACGTTTCCATGATTGGTTCCACCGTATCACTCAACAAATGTTAATGTTATTCTTGAGAGTTACTTTTTCCACTACAAACAGACACTACCCATTGGAACAAAAAACCTGTAGATAATTACTGTAAATCCTTCTTCAGCTTATGTTGCAAAATGGATCCTCGCACTTTTCCAGCGTGTTTACAGCACTAAGCACAAACTGAGAACTTCACAATACCCAAGTTGTCAAAGCAGCCTCTACAGGCAGCACAGATGAATGAAGCTTGCCTAACCTTTAGATCCAGTGAAGAGAAGATCATCAGTTGCATCAACACAAAGCACGGCCTTGGTATGTCCTTCAGCTGTATAGATACACTGAAGCGGGGATGATCTGATGCATTTTGAAGCAGGGTATGGGTTAATTATCCCCCTAAAGGAAAAAAAAGAATGTGAGTTGGGCATAGTAATAGACACACATCAAAATAATTTACTTTAGGGAAAAAATTAATCTAGTTTTCTTACATGGGCAGAACAGCTGAATGCCTTTCATAAACTATGTAAGAATTCTTACTGTTTAGCTTCAACAAGTGTCAACTCTGGACTATCAGTTAAAGAAAATCACATACAAAACCAAAAAAAATGACAAGACATTGAGTATTGGGTATATGGGAAAGACTGCATAATGCTAAAAGGACCAGGATGCTTAAAGCTCCTGGATTCTTAGGACCAACCCTAAGACTGCAAACTGCATGAAGTCTAGTTAGTCTAAATAGCACATCTGAAAAATGAAGCAAGTGTAGTGTACACTGCCAATTCCAAACTCAGCAGGCATTTCGCATCAACTGCCTTCTACAGGCAGGCTTAGAGAACTGCTGCAAACTTGGGTGCCTAAGCAAGGTTCCTACTGCACCCTGTACCCAACACACCACACTTGTACTCAAATGGCTAAAAGGAAGTACAGCTGGAGTACAGATACCCCAGAGGAATCTTCCTGGGGATTTGTAGCTAGTTCTGTGCTGATGCCAAAAAACTGTAACTCAGCCTAAAAAAAAAACAACACCCCAAAAAACCACACACCAACAACACTCACACAAAACCACCAACCCACAGTTCATCACCAAACAAAAATTATTAGCAGTCTAAAATACCACGCACACAACTGCACACACACGGACCCCACTGATTTCTGTGAAGTGTAAAAAAGCCTCAAGGTGATGCCCACAAACATGCAACACAATGCTGTGACCTGACCAGCTTGCAGCTAAAACTCACTGTCATGTTCTTCTGGGGGTTACACACGTAACTGTGAGAAAAAGGAACTAAGCCATAGCCCTATCTCACACACACACACACACACAAAAAAAAAATGTGTCAGATGCTTTAGGAAAATGTAAAAATTCCTTATTGCCTGGAAGCTTGCTACAGGGAGGAAAAAGTCCTTCCTGATTCTATCTAACTTTGTGACAATTAGCTGGTTTATCTAGTACAGTCTTAGAAGTTAGATGTCTCAGGACGTCTTCATTCATATAATTCATTAGTCCACAATACTTTTACAGATTTTACTAATATTAATATTGCCTTAAATTGTTTGACATTAACTTCCTCATTTTGGAAAGGCATTCACCTTTCAATCTGCACCTTTTTACGTTTTCAGCAATACAGGAACAATTTACTTCATTATTATTATTAATTTAGGTCTCTATGCTTTAGTTTTCTAACACCAGACAAACTTAATATGATTTTCTCTGTAGTATTCCCCAGTGGATAGTGCTCTCTAGACTGAGTTATTCCCACTGCTGTTCTCACCCACTCATTCCCTTGACAAGCCATGTAAAATACAAGTCCCGGAGCTATTTATCTACCTGTGTGCAGTACTCTGAAATCTACAGACAAATAACGCTACAACTGCTACAATGACCAGACAAAGCCACCATCGCATTATTATTAGCCCTTTGACTGCCCTTCTCTTGATAAATTAATTTTCACTGAGTACCAAAATCCAACATGAGTGGCGACATTTCCTTCATCTCTTAAGCCACTGTGGGTTCTGTCAGAAAGGCATAATAAAGAACCTACTAATTTTTATTTCCACTAGGATTTAATTTTTACTGACCAAAGCATACAACTGAACAAAAAGAGAAACACATAAAACCTAAGAAAGTGTCTGCTCCTCTTTCTTTAAAGAAAACAAAGAGAGAAAGAATATGCCTAAGGAAAGGTTTATATCATACATCATTTAAAAAGGCAAAACCTGGCATGCTCAACAACAATAAGAACATCCTAAAAAAAGGAAAGGGGGAGACATGCTTGACAAAAATTTCAGGTTTTAAAACATCTGTCAAAAGCAAAGGAGATACAGTACAAAAGTATGAGGAAACTTCATGCAGCAAAATGAAATTTCCCAAGAACTGGAATAACTTCACTGAGAGATGCCAACAGAAAAGAGAAAGAGAGAGTACCTGTGTACCTCCGACAGAGAGGAATCACTTTCATCAGACCTACAATCAACAGTGGTGGAATTGTAAGGAGAAAGAATATAGGTATCAGCAAAGTAAAGCCTCCATATGAGAAGAACAAACATCAGCATGTCCAATTCAGACAAGCAATGCAAATCCACATACAGTATGCAGCATTGCTCAGGGTATCCTTTAAACTCGTGATAATGGAGGGGGGGAATAATAATCTTAAAATAGCACTCTCAGCAGTAAGCTACACTGGTAGACTGTCTCAGCCCAAGAAGCTGAGTAACACCAGCTGAGCCATTTCTTATTTCCCAAACATTTTTTTTTACAGAAGCGAAGGCAATAAAGTGAAAGGAGAAGACGGATGCATAATTTAACTTCTGTAATGTAGTGCTTGTTGAAAATATTGAAAGGGAAAAAGATTTCTGAACATTAATGCCTGTTAAGTGTAGAAGAAACATGTAAAGTGTTAATCATAAAAAATACAAATATTAAACATATTAATAGCCCACTGAAATAAGAACAGTAATTTGCAGACAATCCTAAGTTTAAAATCCTTCACCTCTCAATTTAAAAAATGTTTAAAAATAAAAACAAGAAAACACACAACAAGAAAAAATACCCCCCCGAGACATGAACATTTGCAGTACGTGTTAAGATGTCCTTCATTTTCAATTCAAATCAAACAGATTCAGCAGCTTCAGTTTGACTTCAAAGTTAGTCCAGAGAAAATGAAAAGGGTTAGGTGGGTGTTAGCAGTAAGATAAAGGTAACATAGCTAAGATAAAGAAGTTACAAGCTCAGTTATACTACTGGAAGCCTTGCAAGCTACTGCTTGGTTACTCTGTAGACCACTGAAAAAAGCCCAAAGTTTTACAAAAAAGCCCAATAGCGTAAACAGACAAGAGCAATTTCTTGTCTTGCTACAGTGAGAACTAAAGGTTTATATAAGTTTGAGGTGCAGTTCATAAGCACTGCATGGCACTAGTATCTGTAGTGAAACGTGCAGTAAAGATTCTGCTCAAGTCAAGCCCACTGCAATTTGGAGTAAGGCTCCTACAGGAATAGCTGCCAAACATGCCAGAAAACTGAGCTCTACTTCTAAACGAGGTATGAATATCACCTGCTCCTCCAGATCGCCTCCTGAAGTCAGTCTGTTCAATAATTTGGATAATCTCTGAACAACCGCGTTCTAGCCATTTCAACATCCCATCCTCTAGGGTGCTGTTGTGACAGCACTCAGAGCAACACTGGAATAACTGAATAACTGTCAAAAGCACTGTTTCCTAAATTGTCAGCTCAATCCTACTTTCAAGTGTAAACACACACACAAATACATGTACATCTAAGAATTCTACCGTTCTTTTCTAGTTTGGGTTTAAGACTACAAATACCAGACATAGCCTAGAAAACAGGAAACAAGGTTCAGCAGGAAATTGCTTTTCTTGAATTTTTACAATGATTCTATGGAAGTTTAAAATATTTTCTTTGAAAACTACATGAAAACACAAGAAACGTTTCCTCCTGTCTTGCAGGAGAAGGGAAAATATCTAACAGATACTACACTGAGTGCACTTTGCAACTCCCTGGTTGGGGGCTGAGGCTTCCCTCTGTGACTTACTTATCCTGCTGAACTGATGTGTTTCCCTGAGAAACAGTAAGACGACTAAAAACATTCATTTCATTACGGGGCCGGCTTGGTGGGGAAGTAGGAGGTGACAGACTAGCCTCTGGGGCTCCAGAATCTGAGCTACAAGAAAAAAAGAACATCTTCTTTAACAGGTTATGAATGGTTATAGAAGTTAAATTCAACATGCCTCAAATGTTAGATGCTCTTTTCTTAAGCAAATAAATAAAATTATTAATGCTAGCTGCAGATGTTTCCCAGAAAAGGTAATAAGCTTAAGACTACAAACTGCTGCAGAGTGCAAGGTGGCACAATGTTCAAAGTTTATGTGCTAACAGTGAAAGCTCCAGGCAGAAAACACACATATGTAAAATGAAGAAATTCTTATAAAACTCCAGTTTTTTTAGAGAAATTAATGGCTTCTGTTAAAAAAAAAAATAATTTGCAAATGCTCCAAAGGACATTTTCTTGGGGCTCTGCTCCCAAGTTATTTTGTACAGAAATACAGAAAAATACTCTGCAAAAAAACCCCACACACAGAAGTCCAACAGTGAATAATTTCACTGCTAACAATAAAAACTGTCCTAGAATTAAAGAAACAGAAAAATTTATTTTTCGAGAAAATATACCCATGGTTTAATTTATTTCAGAGGAAAATAAATTTAAAAGAATCTTACAGTTTCTGTTCTTTTGCCTTTGTCTTTTCCACTGTTTTCTCATAGGCTTTTCTCTTTGCTAGAGGTGAAGGCTCAGGTATCTTCTTCTCTGACAGAGATGGCTGCCTAGAACTAAAGCAAGAGGAATCATTATCTTACCTTAAGGCCCTTTACAAACTTGCTTTTCTTACGTTAGCTGTCATTCTCCCACTCAGATTGCAAGTTTCAGAATGTGCTTTAATCTATTATTGTCTCTCTTGAATCTACGGGCTCTAAATGTGTTCTCACATTTTAATATAAAAATACACCAAGTTTACTAACTTTCATAGTTCATCAACATATGAAGAGACAGATATTGAATACGCAATGGAGACTGACTAATTCAATGATAAAAGAGACTGACAAAGAGAAATACAGCAGAGTATGCATCTCAAATTAAGACCATGGAAAAGATGGAAGGTCTGACTAAGATCTAAAATTTCAGATTTCACAACTTTCATCTACAATAGACCACTTCCAGACACGAAGAACAGAGAAATCACGATGACTCTTACATATAAATCAAACTTTGCATCAACATATTCGTGTTTCAATATCAAATTCAAAATTAGGAAATGAGAAAAAGTGTTGCCTATTGACAGCCTGACTGTTATAATATTGCTTCTCTTCATACCCCCTTCCCTTCTTCCTTGATTTCCATCCCTCCTTTGTCTCTCTAGTTCTTTCTCTGAAATAATTCCAGAGCGCAACATTAATGCTGACATCCCAATGTCGTCATTTCACCAGTCATACAAAAAAAAAAAAGAAGGGAATCTGGATGGTCTCCACTCTCCTGAACTCTCAATTCCCACTAGCTGGGCAATCAGAAAAGCAACATTTGCTTTGATTTATCTTCTTTTTCTTGTGTTTAGAAGTTGTTTCCACTAAAATAAGGACCAGAAACACTTACTAAAAGAAAGAAAGCAGATTCTGAAAGTGTTTTTGTGCCACACAATTCCATTAAGTAGACAAAAGTTCACTTGGTAGGCCACCTGCTCGACACAGTCACTAGCATCTGGTCTCAGAGCTCTGCAGGATCTGGATTTGCATAGCTGCAACTTCTTTACGTGAGAAAAGCTGTACTGGTTTCTCTTGAGAGGGAGTCTGTGCTCTATAAAATCCATCTGGGGACTGGCATGCAGAATAACATGGTTTAGCAAGGAAAGCACAACCAAGAACAGCTACTTGACCCAAGTAGCTGAGACCAACTGTCTCAAATGATCACAAACACACTGAACACAAGCCCTAATTGGAAGGTGAAGTTCCTACCTGTAGGACCTAGTGCCAAGAGTTGTGTGCCGACCCTAGAGTACCCCCAGGCTCTTCAAAGGACAGGGAAAGGAGGAGAAGTAGTAACCTGTCTGGTTTTGCGCAAAAGCCTAGCAGTTAATGCACACAAAAGGAAGGGGAAGGTGGATTAAATTCTCTCCTCAAAGCCAGAGCACCCATTTCTCTGCAGGGTTCCCTTACCTCTAGGCATAGTCTGAAAAGGACATAAAAAGAGGTGGAACAGGACACACGCCCTCCCTCACTTTATGCATTTAGGACTTTAGGACCAGTATGCATTTAGGAATGCAAAAGTGCTGGGGTTACAAGGCAAATCCTATGATCAGCCTGATAGCTAGATCTTTCAGCAGGGGTGACAAACGTGGGTTACGGTCTCCGCTGCCATGGTTGCCTATGTGTCTACCGTGCAGCTACTACATTAAATAAACCACAGCAGGAACTGCAACCCAAGCTCCTCTGTCTCACACCAGCGTCCTGCATACTCAGACATGGAACCAGCTAACTCTCACTCACTCTCTGTCTCCCCCTTGAGTCTTCCCTCTGACTCCACAGCGGCACACCATCAGAAGATGTAAAGAGCATGATTATATTATGAATTCTTGTTGTAAGCCTGGAAATGCAGGTATTATAAAAATGCAGCAGTCTCACTGGAATGAACTTCCTAAGCACAGATGTGAAACACAGGTGCATGATGTCAATGACCTGAATGAAAAGGAGCGAGACACACACCTAATTACAGTTTCCAGCGCTCTTTTAGATTTCCCTGGATATCAGACATCTGAACAGAGCTGGCGTAAGACCTACAGGAGACTACTCTACCCTGAAGAGGCTGCTGTAGATGAGTTGAGCATATCAAAGGACAATGGCACTAGCCATCTTTGTGAACAGAATTCTAACCAAACTAACTGTTGCCCATGTGCATTTATGTGCTTCTCTGAATCACCACAGATCTGAGAAAACAGAAGGTGGAAAAAACCGCATGGAGCAGTTTGTACATATGCAGACACCTACATTTGCACCTAAGCATAAAATTCATTTCTGTCTCTTCCAGAGACTGCATATTTTCGATCACTGTTACTGCTTCTACATCCCTGAATGCCACTTAAGCAGCACAAGGGAGAGAATGTTTATTGCAGATAAGACCACACTCTGTTCCAGGAGAATGTATTTTATTACAAGAGATATGATGGCACTATAGGCCCATATAGGAAGGCCAGATGGCTCACAGAGACAACCTTTCAACAGTGACCAGCAAAACCAGCAATATTGTATAAAGCATACTGAGTTCTAGTTTTGAAAAAAGCATCTCAATTACAGTGAGGAAGTCACTGCAGACCGATTGTGGGAACTTGCAATCACTTATCTGCTAAAACACCATCAATAACAAAACGAAATATATGTGAGGCCTACTGCTGATTGAATTGATTTACTGACAGCGCATAACTCTAATGCTCATAGAACAAAGCTTTGCAAATATCTTGTTTTGCCTTGTTGCTGGCTCACTTTCATAAATGGATACATTTTAGAAGATGGAGTGAGACAAAAGCTGGTATTACCTGAGTCCTGGATGCCAGGTCATAACACTTGACGTTTTAAATCTTGAAGCTTCAAGAGTCTCTAGTGATCTCACACTAACTGCTGAAACAAGTGGGTTTCTCCACCTATCCTCACGCCCAAGAGCATTCTTTCCAAGCAGATTCTACTTGTAAAATGCACTGAAGCCATCAGCATGGGTTAATAATTGCTGTCAGCAGTGTTTTGCTATTCATGATTGCCACCTCAAGCACATGCTAGAAATACATAGTAAAACTAATACTCATTGCAAATGTACATTAGATGGAGACTGCTGTAAAAATATTATGCAAATAGGACAGATGGATAGCAAAAAGATGCATAATTCCAGAATCTGTAACACAAAGATAGCTATGGGACACATTTTTTCCATATCACTGAATGTGGCAAGAACGTTCAGTTTACGCATGAGTTTGTGCAATTATAGGAGCTAGTACCTAAAAAGCCAAGAAAAGGATCTCTAGCAGTGAATGGCTAATAACCATCAGTGATATTGGTAGATACAAAAAGAACAGCAAGAGCAAGTGAAAAAAAAAAAAAAAAAAGAGAGTGCATGTGAGAGACCTGCTGGCCCCAGTGTAAAAAGACAAAACCAGTACTTTCAGTTCTATTTGGCATCGAGTAATACTTTCAATTAGTAAAACTGTTCTGCAGGGAAGTGCAACCTGCGAATAGGAAGGATTTTTGAGGATTCATAAAATCCAACATGTTTCTTTCAACTTTACACTTGAATACTCTATTATCACATAGATGTCTTCATTTTAAGCATGGTCCACACAAGATGGCTCACAGAAAGATTTTATGTAATACTTAGGACCATATACAGATACTATTACTACATCATATAAAGTCTTTGGGTTGCGTTTTGGGGTGGGGTTTTATTTATCTCTCTGCTGTTCTGAGCAGATTCTCACCACCTCCCTGGAACGTGCATTTCCCATAGCACTAATAAAGCAAAGTATCCAAGGTACTAGGTGGGGTTTTCCCCCTACCTAGAAACAAGGCTTCAATAATTGTACTATGACAAAGCAACTTAACAGAACTTATATCTTCAGTACGAAACACATCACTTACAACAGTGCATTTATACTTTCTAGAGCGGTGATGGTAGAGAAGAAGGAGGAGCTTTGTCAGTATTATTTAGTAAGCTTCAAGTATATCAATCTCCTTTGTAAAATTAAACTAATAGATTACAAGAAGTTGGCAACATGCATTTTTTATAAGCAAAGGATAATTAGTACAGCATGGTGAAACTTACATGCTGCCTATCTTAGAAGGTAAGCCAGATGGTGGGGGAATAAACTCTCTGTCCCTAGCAGAAGTATCATTTGTGTCAGCAGCCATCCCACTTTCTTGGGTTTCTGCAACTGATGCAAGAGGGCCAGCTGAAGTAGAGTCTGCAGCGCTAGCGTCAGAGACTAAATCGCTGCTGTCTGCATATAGCAATTCCATCTGGGTAGTGGTCCTCCGGCGGGCCTGGAGACAAATAAAAACCAAGTTGTGACTTAAACATTTCATGGTATGTGTCAAAAGTGCTGCATTTAAGCTTATTGTTAGCTGGTAATTAGCATCCCCCTCAATTCACTTGGCAACTACCTTTGGAAACTAAATCAAGGACCTCACCTCTACTCTTCGGCAGCAATTTCAGAGGAGGCAAGTCAAATTCAACAGCACGAAACACTGATTTGACAACTGGTTTCCAAGGATATCCTTTCAACCATCTACAACGACCTGTCATTACTACAGGAGTATAATATTGTTCTCCTAAGTTTTATCCAAATGAAATGTTATAAAGCAGAGAGAAATAAAGCAAAGTGGGAAATTAAATAGCTACAATTATATTGGCATGACTTCTTACCTTGATGCTTCTTCTGATATAAAAAAAACCTCAGCTTCTTACTTAGTTTATGTCACTTCAAAAACAGTTTAAGTCAACATGAATTAAGATTTGTTCAGCATTTCAGCAATTTGAAAACAACAGAAAACCTCATAAAGGAGCCAAACTTTGTGTAACACAGTCATTCTTAAAAACTTGATCATACATGTTAGGTGTGATGGTGCTGTGAAATTAAAATCTATTCCTCAGGGAAAGAAAAGCCACTGGGGAAGATGAAGGTCCAGTTTGAACAGGACCATTACAAAACCGACATGTTTATTTTATGCCAACATCTTGAAACTCACTCACTTTACTTGCCCAAATTGCTGCACACCAATGAATGCTACCAATAACGCAAGAGCCAACCAAGGTATATCCCTCCAAAGCTAACTACAGTTAGAAGAATGGAAGTTAAGCGACTATTTACTTTGCAAACTTGGTTTATGCTCCTGTGAGCACAGAAGCAAAATGGCAATCAGTGCACATGTTTCCAGTTCCCACTGCCATTAATATTAAACTGCAGACAGCCTAGATATATTCCTCCAATGCCAACTGTAATTAAGAGCCTGGAGGTCAAATTTCTGTTTATTTTATAAACTTCCTCTACATTTCTGTGACCACAGAAGTAAATCACAAACAATAAACATGTTCACAGTTCCCACTGGCATTAACATTAAACTGCAGCCTAACTAATACTAAACTGCAAATCTACCCCAGTTTGGAGTGCTAATAATTGAAAGAATGTACCTCTTTCTGGAACTGCAAAAATTCAACCACAAGAGATTGAAAAAGTATATTTTTATCATTGCTTCTCAGAGAAAAGTATAAGACAAAAGCATATTACATACAAATCCTAGGATGTCAGTTCAGCTTTTGCATGTCTTTGTTCATTAATGTCTCTAGAGCAAAGCAAGAGCATTCCCCAGAAGGTGCCATTAAAGTATGAATTATTGTTATCATCATTGTACAGCCTACCTTGCTTTTCGGTTTGACTTCACCACAAAGCTTCAAAAGATCTGAAGATAATGAACTAAAAGAAAATTGCATCACAGTTAGAAAAAAAAAGTCATATTTTTGCAGAATGTGTATTGTTATTTGAGTCTTTCTACTGAAATGCTGGGCAAAGTGGAACAAAACAATATCAGAGGTATCTTCTAATAATGGATACATGATGCATTACAAAAAGAGGAAATGACAGTGTTTTTTCTAGAACCAGGTCCAGTTACCATTTACGAAAGATTGCTCACCTTCCTTCTGTCCCAGGACTATGCAATGGGGCATCCTCATCAGTACTATCTTCCAAATTTTCTAGAAAATTACCAAAAAGATAATGTTAGTCTGTTCATCTACAATAGGATGTGCAAGTTTTAAGTGCTATACAGAACAGCTCAGACAACGTTGAATGTAGATGAACAGCATGTGAAAGGCAGGAATTTTCAAAATACCTCGACTATTTGCTAGCCAGTTCCCATTGAGTTTTCCTGGTATCTCTAAGGTTTTTTCATACAATCTAAATAAATCATACACCTAGGCACACTGTGCCAAATGTGGTCCTCTATTTATCACACCAGAGTAACAGGGATTACAGAAAACCAGAAATAAATCCTAGAAGGAAATCTGGAAGAAAGAAGATAACGCAAAAGAAATTAACTGCAAGACATGGAAGAGACAGGATGTAAATCAACGAACAGTAAGGATGTCTCTTCCTCTTTTTTTTTTTTTGTAATCTTCTTACTCCAAGACAGAATCAGGCTGGTTATAATGAAAAAAAACCCAACCAACTGTATTTTTAACTATCTAGTGAGCTGAGGCTCAGCCTCAGCTCATATAAAATGGCACCATTTGGACTAACAAGAAGCAAGCACCTTATTAGTATATAAGCATTTAGATTTCAAAACAGGAGGATGCCACCATTTACTACTTTAAAACTGCTTCCTAAAAAGAGATTAATTGTATCGAAGTTAATTGTAAAATGAAGCATTTCGGTACAAATGCTCCTGAAGTAAAATATGTACACAAACCTGTCCACAAAAGACAAAACCAGCATGCGCGTCACACACTAACACTGTCAAACATCAGATCAACATGTCTGCATGCAAACAGTGCAAAACATTAAGCTGAGACAACCAGTACAGGGCATATGTAAAATCAATTCTAAACTGTTGGGAACCCAAGTCCCCTAACTTGCATATTATTCTAATAATATACTTTAAGCATAGATTGGGATTGGAGCATCTCCCTTATGAGGAAATGTTGACAGAGCTGGGACTCTTTAGCCTGGAGAAGAGAAGGCTGAGGGGAGCCCTTATTAATGTTTACAAGTATCTGAAGGGTGGGTTTAAGGAGGATGGAGCCAGGCTCTTTTCCGTGGTTCCCAGTAACAGGACGAGGGGTAACGGGCACAAGCTGGAACATAGGAAGTTCCGATCGAATATGAGGAAAAACTTCTTTACGGTGAGGGTGCCAGAGCACTGGAACAGGCTGCCCAGGGAGGGTGTGGAGTCCCCGTCTCTGGAGACTTTCAAGACCCATCTGGATGCAGTCCTGAGTAATGTGCTCTAGGCAATCCTGCTTTAGCAGGGGAGTTGGACTAGGTGATCTCTAGAGGTCCCTTCCAACTCTGAAATTCCATGACTAAGGACAGAAATAATACATTCCTGCAAGTAAAGTCCCTTATTTTTGAACATACTCATGAAATTCCATTAAATCTCTTCTTTATTATTAAAGACACTTTCAATTTGTTTACTTAATTTCTGCCAGAAAGCAGATACCATTTGTAATGCATAGAACCAACATATTTGGTACCCATATTAAAATAGGTTTGTCCATGTATACATTTTAAGTGCAAGTTCATGCTTTAGAGAAAGGGAGGAAAAATACAGCGTCCAGTTGAGTTCTAGGGAAGGAAGGAATTTAAAAGGAAAATGCTGCTTTCTTGTGTATGCTACATCTAAGAATGTTTCCTGAAAAAAATCAAAACCATACATCAATCTAGCACCAGCACCAACACCAACAATGCACTTCAGAGGTACTCAACTACTGTATTAGTTTTAACAATGTAACCTTAACTATCAGAAATACAACAGTATTATAAAGAAAGCAGGGTCACAGAAATAGCACTCTGAATTTTCTTTTTTGTTCCATCCTGGATTTGGGCCCACATTAAACCTTTTCTATACACATCATTATTCTATGTCTTCTGCAGAGGAGGGGATCTAGAGTACTGCTCCTCCTAGCAAGGCACAAAATCAGCATCAATAAAATGCCCTTTTTAAAAAAAAAAAAAATATGATTCATATTAGGGTGATGTTACTTCACCCCCTTCTCAAAGAACTTGCAATCAGCTTTTACAGGTAACAAGGTAGACAGTGTGGGTTGGCTACAAAAGATGGAATTTTATTGGTAGGTTCACAATCATGGGACCTGATATGTACTGATATTTTTCTTCAGTTTGTCTGCAATTCAGCACAGGAAGACTGCAGGAAGCCCCCCCAAAGCAGCACATGGAATCAACAAAAAGAAATGAGAAGAGGCAGAAGAGCAAGATTCTGTAAGAAGTCCTGAGCGAGCAGAGATGAAAGGAGCCATAAAGTTAGTACTGCTTGCGAGGAGCAGCAGAGATGACTGCTGATAGACCAATGACTGAAGAACAGTGGAGAGCTTTTCTGGTGACTGGTCTTCATCCTTATGCAGAGGTAACTGGACAGTACCAGTACAATGCAGTACACCAGCACAGTTCATCCAGAGGAAGTGATGTTTGACCAGCCCTCAAGATCTGTACGTACATGGCTGTGAGTCACATCCATGAACGTCCAGATGTCACAGGTGGGAAGGAAAAGCAGCGCCCACAACATTCCAGCAACACTCCAGGACTCAAGTTTGTGGTCATGTTAATTCTGCACAAGAGCAGATGGGATAGTGAATGGCAGCTAGTTTATCCCCACACAAGGTAGGTGTGCATTCAAAACCCAATGTAAAAACCTGAGACTGATATGCTTTCCTGCAGACTGAAACCTTTTCTTAAGTCTATGCTTAAATACAGGTGCACTACTACAGTTGGGGAATGCCCAAGCTTCTTCAAGCCAAGTATGTTCAAATGGCTAAGAACAACTGAAGATATCAGAGCTGAAAGTAGGCATCAAGGGCGTGGTTAACAAGCAGCTGATGACAAGCACGCTGGAGGTGCAGCCCCTCTGCTTGGGATGGGGCTGGCTGGGTACCGCCCCTGAGCTGTCAGGCAGCCTGGTGAAATTGGTCACAGGACCTGCTGCCACCCACGCTTCCACCCCTGGGAATCATGTCAGGTTACCAGGGAGCCCCTGCAGCGACAGTCCCTGCTGACCAGCTGCCAGTCCCAGCCTTGAAAGCCCCACTATATTGGTGTCTGAACTCTTTGCAGCTCAAAAGATTTACACTAGTGATCTACCAAACACAGACTCTCCGCAGTTTGGATTTCAGTGTGGACTGAGGTTAGTGTGGTGTATTCAGCCAACATACACCTACAGTGTAGTTTTCTTCCTACAAAGAGTTCACATAGTCCTGAGTGGCTTAGGTGTTCTAAAAGGCTCAGTTCGTGCATGCAAAGTGTTAAAAAGCTTCTTTAATGAGATAGACTCTGCAAAAATTGTCATGATAGAGCTACTGTTTCAATGCATTTAACAAGTGTCTTTCCACTGCTCTAGATCCTGTTAACAAGTAAAAGCCTGTCCAGGGCTAAGGAAAATGTAATGCTAACTTCCTGACTGGAGATGCATCGCTCTCACTCCAACAGAGCTGAACACACGCACACGCTCACACACATTAAGGGTCTCTTAGATATACTGCGATATTAATAACCATTGAGGTTCCTGTATAAATACGGGCCATGTGCAGCAAGACACAGATCTTCAGGTGTCACCTCTCAGGAATCTGGCAAAGTTCTCACCAGTTTACACCAGATGATGATGTATACACTTTCAGGCAGTCTTGTACTTTTGAAATGTTTCAGATGCCTATGCTAACAAGCACAGGACAGCATAACGGGATTAGAAGTAATACAAGACAATACAAAAGGAATTGTTACTGACATCAGGAATATTTTTTTCAAGTTTCAAACATAGCCAATTTTGTGGCTAGGAGCAAGGGAGTGGAGAAAAGCGTAATTTATTTGGGAATCATTTCAAAGCAACAACAACAACAGACTCATCTCAAAAATCAGTGAAGTCAGTAAATAAACCCAACTGAAAAAGTGAGATATAATCTGCATTCTGTAAAATATTTACATTACAAAATAAGCTGTCTGTAAAAGGTCAAAAATGACCTGCATGTTAAGAATTACCTTTTTTCAGACCTAAAGAGATGAGCAGAATTTGTCACAACTACAGCAGCAGTATATCATGAAATTCCTTTATGTAGTCTGAACATACTATAGGTTCTTAAGAAGTAAGTCATAAATTCGAACTACAGCTCTGCTTACTGTGTTCACTTCTTATCTGACAAATCTAACTAGCATGAGGGCTATGGGTGACTTCAGAAAGGGAGAAATGCTCTGTAAGCTCATGATAATGAGTACATTTACAGAATAGTCCATGCAAACTTCACAAACTCACAAATTCTAAGATGCACCAGTTAGTGAACATGAATGAATTAGTAACTCATGCAGCTGTACAGTACACAGAAAGCTAAACATACTTACCCAACGGTATGCTATCTAGGTCTGTGTAAATAACAGCAACAAGGAAACAAAAGCAACACTCCAATCAAAACATATCCATTTATAAAAAGAAATAAAACAAAAATACCCAAATGTATTCTAAATTTTTCTTAATATCATCTCATGAGAAGTAGAATAGATGCCGTAACAGACATATGATGCCACTTTCAAAATCACTAACATATGATGATTGAACAGGATTGCATACTTAGAATTTCACACTCAGAAGTTAAAATCATACCAAATTGTAAATGCATAGTCTTTTGTAAAAATAACAAGCAACAAATTTGAATTTTAAAAGTCTCGATAATAAAAAAAAACTTCTTTGTTTCCTACATTTCACTGCCGAGGGGATGTATTTAAAAGTTACATACATGCACATCAATTGTGAAATAGAGTTTAAGATGTTAAAATACAGCATCTATTCAGAAAAGAAATAGCCTAGAATGCCCAGTAGAGCATGCATGAAAGGCAAATGTGACATGCAACTGACTACTCAGAATACAAGACAACAAAATTTACCTTGCAAAGCATGACCCAGCAAAGCATCAAGTTCAGGATTTAACTCAGCCTTTTCTTTTAGCATATGAAACAGCAGTTGGTTTTGAGTAGCACTAGTAATTTCTGTCTGCTTAAGGCGTCCCTCAAGAACTTTAATCTGAGCTTCTTTCTGAGCTGCTTGGAGACCCTAGGAAAGAGAAAGAAAGAAAAAGATGACAAATGCTTTATCACAAATTTTTTGTTACAAAATGAGAATTGCCAAAACTTTTTAAAAACTACAAACACAACCAACGTTGTAACCTTCATCTCACATCCTAAAGATCAAGTGTCAACTGATCACATATCAACCAATGGACTTTTTTTTTTTCTTTTCCATTTAACTTGTGTTCCTCAGACTCTGCCTTGCAAATATGCATGTAGTGGCTAAGGTGGATGTGACTCCCAAGGGCAATTCATAGATTCTTTGCATTTATTTAAGAGTAGCAAGCATCTGAAAAATCAACACCTCCATTTTTCACAAAGTACTTGTTTTTAATGATTACCTATGATGTTACTCATGTTAATGTTACTTTATAACAAACAGCAGAAAAACAAAACAAAAAAAAAAAAAACACAAGACAAAAAACACCCAACACCAGAACAGTAGTCTTTTCTACAGAATCGCCCAGTGAACTTTCAGCTTCTGCTGAAAGATCTCAAGGCCTAACTTAAGAAATAATCCATTCTAAGGAAAGTTCCCCTGGACACATGGATTAATAGGAATCTTTTAGTTGCAGAAAACATAGCCAGGGAAATTTACAGAAAATAGTTTCCAAATAGAACCAGCAGTAGGGAAAAATGAAGGTACAACACATCTTCTCAAAGACTTGTAGGATAACAGAGGACTTTGAATGCCAGGACTTGAGAAAGAAGTGCAGTACTACAGATTTACACATTAAATTCTGATTTTATCATGAACTAAACCAACATACCAATGGACATATTTTGCATGTGGAGACAAACAGCAGAAGAGACAGCAGGCATGACCAATTTTACATGAAAATGTACCTTCAGTTTTTCTACACAATAATTACTTATCACAAAGAGGAGAAACACCTTCACATGGTGGAGATTTTTATCATGATAAGGAGAAATTGTTAAGAGTAAGTCAGAGGACATTCTCTCATATTAACTCTGCTGCAAGGAATCAGATAGTCATTCAACCCACCCAAGGGCTGAAAAAAAAAAAAAATCAAAAGATTGAAATTCTGAAATTTGCAGAAGCCAATGTGATTGTATGATTTTTTATTTTCCTTTCTTTCTTTTTTTTAAAAAAAAAAAAACAATACAAACTTTTTTTATTACCTGCATAATGAGGACTCAAGAATACAAAAAAAAGAGACAGTTGGTCAGTGGGACTGACACAAAGTCCATTTCAATAGCCTTGAAGTCTTTCATTTGATTCAATGACACTGAGTTTGGCCTCCAAACAGAAAGAAAAGCAGCAGCGAGGGCATACGATACATGTGTGCACAGGGTTATAAACTGCCAAATACTCATTTTGAAAATATTACTTCCCAAGGCTTTCAGAAAAAGCCCATGTTGCTCTACTCAAAAGTGGAAGTCTGACTAAATTATGCCATACATCAATATATTTTAAAGGCTCATATTTTTAAGGAAGTGGCTGAGCCACTCTTTTAAAAAGATCCTGAGCATTCTGAAGCTTGTTGAAAAACATAGAAGGACATTATTTATGTGATTACAAAAAGCTAGTGCTCTTATAAGAACAACACGAGGTAATTAGTGAAGCGGGCTCTACTGGGGGTTGAAAAACAGACAACAAATTGAAGGGGACAATGGATCTCAAGGGCCTTCACACTGAGAATCAGCGCGACTCTGTAGCATTAACCAGCTTACTTTCCACAGGTATGAGTTCACACTAGTTAGTCTTTATGTCAGCACAAGTCTGCTCCTGGTACATGACATAGTCCTGGCATACACATTTCACTTAATGCATTACCTTATTGATACCCATCGTGAGGAAGTGATCAAGCAAATATCGAGCTTCTGTCAAAGTGCAAGCATTAATCACTGCTGTTATGTCCAAGGTCTCTCCTTCTTCCTACGTATGCAACAAGAACAGGCAGATGCAGAAAAATGCATTTTTAAATTTATTTTAATTCATTACAGTAATCATAGAAAATAGAAACAGTGAAGATGCTGCAATATCATTCAGTTCATCCTCTTGGTACCCCTAAACCATGTCTGACAGGTTTTTTTTTTTCCAAGCTATCCCAAAACACCCTACAGTACAGACTCTGCAGGCTTCCCAGTCTCTTCCAGTGTTTCAGTTCCTTTCCTATTAGAAAGCACTTACCAACCTCCAACTCAGATACCTTCTTTCTACAAGCTAAGGTATTCACAATGGATGCAGAAATGAGTGCATTTCTTCACTCTCTGCAGCCTTCATGCGTTTGAAGAGTTCTTCCCCTAGTCTATTTCTCATTTGTCTTCTGATTATTCTCAGTCAGTATTAGGCACTCTGGTACCCTTAAGAATTATTAAACCTTTTGCATTCACTACTTCTTTACTGGTAAAGTCCTGTAACCTTGCACTGTGCTGTCCAAAATTAAAGAAACCCTGATGTATGTAAAATAGTAAAAGCTGCTGGCGATGTAACACGCATTAAAGCACAGATTAGCCCACGGTGGGAGAGGAAGAACTCAAGCACTGCCATATAAAAATACTGGTAAGTATTACACTTCAGACTTCACACTACCTGTGCCAAGAGGTCTAGGAGATTGTATGTGGTGGATTCTTCCTGATGGATCATGTAAGATATGATGCACATTATAAGAGTTTTCATATTGGATTTCTGCTTTTGGTAATATTCAAATTTCTACATCAGTCATAATAGACCATTATTATCTGAAAAGTCAACCCTAAATAAGAAACTTGGCTTGAAAAGGTTCTTTAGTTATAAAAAGCCACTGTTCCATAATTGAAAATATACTTAAATGCAATATAAAGAATTTATATAAATTCTTACATACAAAAATACTTAAATATATTTAAAGCATACAAAAACAATACAGGGGAGTGGAAACATATCCACAGCTGCAGGAAGACGATACAAGCTTTTAGCCTTCAGTTTCAAGAATTATATTCATTTAATGCCAGCAGAATAGAAAGCATCAGCTTTGACATTTAAATGCTTTGCAATCTTAACTTGCATTACACTATCGACACTAAAATTCAGATCTTAAAGTTCAGTTACATAAACACTCTTCATTTCAGACTTCACCCAAGTTTTCACCAATTTTCACTTCCTGGTTCAATAATTATACAGCCAAAACAAAATTCAGCTCTAAATGAGAACATTTTTCAAGGCTAAAACAGTTGCTTTTTCTTTTCTCCATTTTACCATTTTTGCATTAATACTTGACCTACCTTTGCTTCTTCCATTTGCATAATGTTTGCTTGGCAGTCAGAAATGCTGTCGTTTATGTAGTCTATATTTGCAGTTAGTGATTCCATCTCTTCATTTATGTTTTGGACATTTCTATCTGCTTCACTGCCACCCCCATCCTTGATGAGCTTCTCCCTTTTCTTTGAAAGCTTTTCTCTTCTTTTTGTAAGTTCTTCACGTTGCTATTTTCCCCAAAGACATAATATTGCATAAAAAGGAATTAGTAAACACTTAAGGCATTTAAGCGCCTTTTTATTTTCCTCTATTATACTTTGACTAACATATCATGATTTCTACAGGAAGAAGTTATACTGGTGAATATATTAGTATATTTGCCCATGATTACTGTGCTTTTTATTTCTTACTAAGCACAGCAATCCCATGTCCCAAATGCTTACTAGAGTTGTTTAGAATGTCATCACTGCAATGGATTCCAATCACTTTGCCTATGCCACCATCACAGCAATTAATTTACCGCAAACATAAATGCACTGCTTTCTCTTTATTTAATGTGATGATACAACCAACAGTGTGTAGCAAATCACCCACCGTAAGTAACCTGTTCATATCTGCCTCCATATTGGAAATGGTCATCCTCTGCATAATGATGTCAGTCACTCTGCGTTCAAGTAATTGCCACTTCATCCTGGCTGCCTTCGAGGAGTAAACTCTGCTTGTCACCGTTTTCCGCTGATATTTCTTGCTGTGATAAATTCAAGAGAAACATACAGCTAAGTGTGAAGTAGTCCAATCACACATTTGAATGTGGAAATGATCAGGCCAGAATATTATTCACGGACAACTTAAAAATTTCTCACAGTTTTTCGTTGCACCAGACAGCTACCTGCACCNNNNAGACAGCTACCTGCACCCAGCCCTGAACTCTACTGCGCTCTAATATATTGCATTTGAAAAACAGCTATCAAACACTGTGGAATCTTGTATGATACACCATTGAAATCGAATGCCACCTAAGAGCTGTTCTCTATTTAAGCAAGAGGATCCGTTTCAAACCTCAGTGGAAGAGCACCAATAAACCCAATACATTAAATTGTGTAATTGTGTTTTGCAACAAGTTTTTCCTTTTTTTTTTTT